>WEDG01010097.1:0-10239 GCA_017591395.1 Schistocephalus solidus | reverse complement strand
GAAGTCATATCTGGTTTACGCCTTCGAAATCATTGGAGAGAGCTTCAAGAGACAAAGTTTCCTTTAATGTGTCAACCTCAGGTTGACTGCCGATCTTAAACATTTTAAGCCTGCAGAAGTCAAATCTGGTTAACGCCTTTCAAATCATTGGAGAGAGCTTCAGGAGACAAAGTTTCCTTAAATTTGCCTGCCTCAGGAAGACTACCGATCTTTAAAATCGCAAGCCTACAGAAGTCATATCTGCTTGACGGCTTCCAAATCATTGAAGAAAGCTTCAGGAGACAACGTTTCCTTAACAGGTTTCCCCTTAGGCAGACTACCAATCTTTACAATACCAAGCTTACAGACGTCATTATAAATAAACGCCTTCCAAATCATTAAAGAGAGCATCAGGAGACGAAGATTCCTTAACAGGTGTCCACCGATAGCAGACTGCAGACATTTAATATCGCAAGCCTACAGCAGTCATATTAGGTATGCGCTTTCCAAATCATTGGAAAGTTCTTCAGCAGGCAAAGTGTCCTTAAATTTGCCCGCTTCAGGAAGCCTGCCGCTCTTTAAAATCGCAAGCCTATAGAAGTCATATCTGGTTGACGGCTTCCAAATCTTTGAAGAGAGCTTCAGGGGACAACGTTTCCTTACCAGGTGTCCAAATCAGGCAGACTGTCGATCTTTACAATAGCAAGATTACAGACGTCATTATAAATAAACGCCTTCCAAATCATTGAAGAGAGCATCAGGAGACAAAGATTCCTTAACAGGTGTCCACCGATAGCAGACTGCCGACATTTAATATCGCAAGCCTACAGAAGTCATATCTGGTTTATGCCTTCGAAATCATAGGAGAAATCTTCAGGAGACAAAGTTTCCTTAACTGATGTCCACCACAGGTTGACTGCCGATCTTTACAATAGCAAGCTTACAGACGTCATTATAAATTAACGCCTTCCAAATCATTGAAGAGAGCATCAGGAGACAAAGATTCATTAACAGGTGTCCACTGAAAGTAGACTGCCGAAATTTAATATCGCAAGCCTACAGAAGTCATATCTGGTTGACGGCTTCCAAATCATTGGAGAGAGCTTGAGAAGACAACGTTTCCTTACCAGGTGTCCACCTCAGGCAGACTGCCGATCTTTACATTGGCAAGCTTACAGACGCCATTATAAATAAAAGCCTTCCAAATCATTGAAGAAAGCATCAGGAGACAAAGATTCCTTAACAGGTGTCCACCGAAAGCAGACTGCCGACATTTAATATCGCAAGCCTGCAGAAGTCAAATCTAGTTACCGCTTTTTAAATCATTGGAGAGAGCTTCAGGAGCCAAAATTTCCTTAAATGTTCCCACCTCAGGAAGACTACCGATCTTTAAAATCGCAAGCCTACAGAAGTCATATCTGATTGACGGCTTCCAAAGCATTGGAGAGAGCTTCAGGAGACAACGTTTCCTTAACAGATGTCCCGTTACAAATAGGGTACTCAAAGGCCCATGCCTATTTTCCTCAATAAATTGAATTGAATTGAATATCATTGAGGAGTGCTTTATGAGATAAAGCTTTCTTAAAAGGTTTCCACCTCAGGCAGAACTCCAAGCTAAAACATCGCAAGCCTTCAGAAGTAATAAGGTTTACGCCTTCCAAATCATTGGAGAGTGCTTCAGAAGAAAAAAGGTTCTTTAATAGGTTTCAACCTTAGGCAGTCTCCCGATCTTAAACATCGAAAGACTACAGAAGTACTATCTGGTTCACGGCTTACAAAAAAATTGGTGAGAGATTCTGGAGAGAAAGTTTCCTTAACAGGTCTCTACCTCAGGCAGACTGCCGATCCTTAACATCGCAAGCCTTCAGAAGTAATATCTGGTTTCCTCCTTCAATATCATTGGAGAGAGCTTCAGGAGACAAAGCTACCTTTACAGGTGTCCACATCAGGCAGACAGCCGATGTTTAACATCGTAAGCCTACAGACGTAATATCTGGTTTACGCCTTCCAAATAATTGGAGAGCGCTTCAGGGGACAAAGCGCCCATTACCGGTATCCCTCTGAGGCATACTGCCGGTCTTTAAAATAGCAAGTCTACAGAAGTAGTATCTGGTTGACAGTTTCCAAAAAATTGGAGAGAGATTAAGGATAGAAACTTTCATTAACAGGTGTCTACCTCAGGCAGACTGCCGATCCTAAACATCGCAAGCCTACAGATGTCAAATCTGCTTTACGACTTCCAATTCAATGGAGAGTGCTATAGGTGATAAAGGTTCCTTTGTAGGTTTTCACATCAGGCAAACTGCCGATTTTTTACATCGCAAGTTTTCAAAACTTATATTAGGTTTACGCCTTCCAAATCATTGAGAGCCTCAGGAGACAAGCGTCCTACTAGTTTCCCTCTCAGTCAGACTGCCGATCTTTTACATCGCATGCCTACAGAAGTCATAACTGGTTGACATTTTCCAAATTGTTGGAGCGTTCTTCAGAAACTAAAGGTTTCTTAATAGGTTTGTACCTCAGGCAGACTGCCAATCTTTCACATTGCAAGCCTATAATTCTCATATCTGGTTTAAGACTTCCAAATCATTAGAGAGTTCTACAGGAGACAAATTGTCCCTAATAGTTTTCCCTCTCAGTCAGACTGCCGATTTTTCACTTTGCAAGCCTACAAAAACTCATATCTGGTTTACGCCTTCCAAATCATTAGAGAGTACGGCAGGGACAAAGCGTCCTTACCAGTTTTCCCTCTCAAGCAGACTGCTGATCTTTAACATCACATGCCTACGGAAGTCATATCTGGTTAACGCCTTCCAAATCATTGGAGAGAGCATCAGAAAACAAACTTTCCTAAAAAATATCCACCTCGGGAAGACTGCCGATTGCAAGACTGCAGAAGTCATATCTGGTTATCGACTTCCGAATCATTTGAGAGAGCTTCAGGAGAAAAAATATCCTTAACTGGTGTCCAAATCAGGCAGACTGCCGATCTTTAACATTGCAAGCCTACAGAATTTATATCTGGTTTACGCCTTCCAACTCATGGGAGAGAGCTTCAGGAGTAAAAGTGCGCTTAACAGGCGTCCACAATAGGCAGACTGCTGATGTTTAACATCGCAAGCCTACAAAAGTAACATCTGCTTTACGCCTTCCAAATCATTGAGGGAGTGCTTCAGGAGACAAAGCTTTCCTTAAAGGTTTTCACCTCAGGCCGACTGCCGATCTTTAACATCGCAAGCCTACATAAGTTGTATCTGGTTAAGGGCCTTCCAAATCATTGGAGAGATCTTTAGGAGACAACGTTTCCTAAACAGATGTCCACCTCAGGTTGACTGCCGATCTTTAACAAAGCAAGCCTGCAGAAGTCATATCTGGTTGACGGATTCCAAATCATTGGAGAGAGCTTCAGGTGACAAGGTTTCCTTAACAGATGTCCACCTCAGTTTGACTGCCGATCTTTAACATCACAATCCTGTAGAAGTCATATCTGGTTGACGGATTCCAAATCATTGGAGAGAGCTTCAGGAGACAACGTTTCCTTAACAGGTGTCCCCCTAAGGCAGACTACCGATTTGGATTTTCAGCTTGACTTCTAGGTTCAGATAAGGCAGCTCATCGGTAGAACTCAGGATTGAAGAAGCTATCGCCAACAGTAACTGCCGCGTCAGAGCCCTTTCGGCCCGAATTTTTTGTTGAAGAACTGAGTTGAAAAATGCCCTATATTATTCAAAAATAGATGTGTGCTATTATTTAACATATATTGTTTGATTTTTATTTTAAATTCTCGTATGGTTCGACTATTTCTAATAGAATTTGGCAGGGCATTCCCTATTGTCGCGTATCTTATGGAATAGAAGTTGGATCGTTGGGCTTTTTTGAATTTCGTAATTTTTATAATATTTTCTGAATTTCTAGTATCTCAGGGGCCGTTTTGATTTGTTAGTATATTCATTCTGAGAATATCTTGGTCGTGCGTAATTTTGAATAGAAAAGTGAGACCATTTTCGAGTTTCTGATCCAGACGGGTTGAAGACCATATCTATCGTATAGTTCCATGTATGAGCCATGTAAGGCATCACATTTGGATAAGGATCTGGTAAAGCATTTTTGAAGGGCTTCTAGTTTCTTTCGGCCATCTGATGGCATAATGCCAAAAAAATTTAGCAGTAATCCAAGAGAGGTAAAACGTACATTTTATATTGTCTTGTCTTAAGAGCAGGTGAGGAGAAATTTTTACAAATGAATCCGCATAGTCTAGTGGCTTTTGGTGATATTTGTTTAACGTGGGGAGATAAATCAAGAGCATTTGTATAGCTAAGACCTAAGTCTTTTATTGATGTTGTCTCGGTTATTTCCTGATTATTGAAAAATATGGGAGGAATTTTTTGTTAACCAAAGATCAGGAGATGAAATTTGCTTGGAGAGAATGGCATTTGCCATAGAGTACTCCATTCGCTTAGTTTTTTAAGATCATTTTCAACCGTTCTTTACATACTGGCTACTGTATGCTGATTATATGCATATGCAAGTTTTAAGTCGTCCGCATATAAAAATGTTTTAGCTGATGTTGATATAGAGGATAAGTCGTGAATGTATATAAGAAATAAGAGTGGACTTAGGATAGTCCCCTGAAGTACTCCACTACTAATATGAGATGGGTCTGAGACTACGTTTCGAATTTGTACTACCTGATATCGGTTTTGAAGGTAAGATTTTAGAAAGTCAAGAAGGAGAGACCCAATCCCATGACTTTTTAGCTTAACTGGAAGCCTTACCTTAGGCAAACTGCTGATCTTTTACATCACAAGCCTACAGAAGTCATTTCTTGATTACGCCTTCCAAATCATTAAAGGGTGTTGCAGAAGATAAAGTTTCCTTAAAAGGTTTCTTTCTCGTGCATTATGACGATCTTTATCATCGCAAGCCTGCGGAAGTTATTTCTGGTTGACGCTTTCAAAATAATTAAAAAGAGAGCTTCAGGAGACAAACTTTCTTTAAATGTGTCCACCTCAGGCAGACTGCCGATCTTTAAATTCGCAAACCTACAGAAGTCATATCTGGCAGTCGCAAGCCTACGGAAGTCATATTTGTTTGACTGCTTCCGAATCCTTAAAGAATGCTTCAGCAGACAAAGGTTCCTAAACCATTGTGCACCTCAGGCAGACTGCCGAGGTTCCAAGTTGCAAGCCTGCAGAAGTCATATCTGTTTGACGCCTTCCAAATCATTGGAGAGAGCTTCAGGAGACAAAGTTTCTTTAACAGGGGTCCCTCTCAGGCAGAGTGCCAAACTTTAACATCGCAAGCCTACAGAAGTAATATATTGCATGGCTTACGAATCCTTGAAGACTGCTTCAGGAGACAAAGGTTTATTTTCAGGTGTCCACCTAAGGCGGACTGCTAATCTTTTTCATAGCAAGCTTGCAGAAATCCGATTTGGCTTAAGCCTTCCAAATCGATAAAGTGCGCTTCAGGAGAGAAAGGTTCCTTATAAGGTTTCCACCTCAGGCAGAGTGCCAAATTTTAACATCGCAAGCCTAAGGAAGTCATATCTGGTTAACGCCTTCCAAATCATTGTAGAAAGTTTCAGGAGACAAATTTTCTTTAACAGTTTTTCACTTCAGGCAGACTGCCGATCTTTAACATCGCGAGATTACAGATTTCATATCTAATTGACGGCTTCTGAAACCTTGAAGACTGCTCCAGGATACAAATTTCCTTATAAGGTGTCCACCTTAGGTGGACTGCTGAATTTTTACATCGCAAGCCTACAGAAGCCAAATCTGGTTAACGCCTTCAAAATCATTGTAGAAAGCTGCTGGAGACAAAGTTTCCTAATATGGTGTCCATCTTAGGCAGAATGTTAAGCTTTAACATCGCAAGCCTACAGAAGACATATATTGTTGACGACTTACGAATCCTTGAAGACTGCTTCAGGAGACAAAGGTTTATTTTCAGGTGTCCACCTTAGGCGGACTGCTGATATTTACATTGCAAGCCAACAAAAGTCATATTTGGCTTACGCCGTCAAAATCATCGGAGAGTGCTTCAGGAGATAAAGGTTCCTTAATAGGTGTCCGACTCAGTCAGACTGCCGATCTTTCACATCGCAGGCCTACGGAAGTCAAATTTGGTTTATGTCTTCCAAATCATTGGAGAAAGCTTCAGGGGACAAAGTTTCCTTATCAGTCGTTTATCGTAGGAAGACTGACAAACTTTAACATCGCAAGCCTATGAAAGTCATATTTGTTTAAAGGCTTCTGAATCCTTGAAGAATGCTGCAGGAGACAAATGTTCCTAAACAGGTGTCAACCTCAGGCAGACTGCCGATATTTTACATCGCAAGCCTGCAGAAGTAATATCTGGTTAACGAAATACAAATAATTGAAGACAGCTTCAGGAGACAACATTTTCTTAACAGGTGTCCACAACACGCAGACTGCTGATCTTTAACATCGAAAGTCTAAATATTCATATCTGGTTAACGCCTTCAAATCATTGAATAATGCTTCAGGCCATAAATGTTCCTTATGAAGTGTCCACCTTAGGCAGACTAATGATCTTTAATGTCACAAGCCTAAAGAAGTCAGCTCTGGTTTCCGCCATCCAAATCTTTGGAGAGAGCTTCAGGAGCGAAGTTTACTTAACAGTTGTCCACCTAAGACAGACTGCCGATCTTAAACATCGCAAGCCTGCGGAAGTCATATCTGGTTTATGTTTAACAAATAATTGGAGAGAGCTTCCGGAGAAACATTTTCCTTAACAGTTGTCCATTTCAGGCAGTCTGCCAATCTTTAACATCACAAGCCTACAGAAGTCATATCTATTTTTAGAATTTAAAATCATTGGAGAGTGCTTCAGGAGTTAAAGTTTACATATCAGGTGTCCAACCAAGGCAGACTGCCAATCTTTAACATCGCGAGCCTAAAAATTTTCATATCTAGTTGACGACTTCCGAATCCTTGAAAACTGCTTCAGGAGACAAAGGTTCCTTATAAGGTGTCCATCTTAAGCAGACTGGCAATCTTTAACATCTGAAGCCTACAAAAGTCATGTTTGGTTGACGGCTTCTGAATCCTTGAAGACTGCTTCGGGAGAAAAAGGTTCATCAACAGGTGTTCACCTGTAGCAGACTGATGATCTTTAACATCGCAAGACTACAGAAGTCATTTCTGATTGATGGATTCCAAATCCTCGAAGAATGCTTCAGGAAACAAAGGTTCATTAACAGGTGTTCACCTCAGGCAGACTGCTGATATTTAACATCGAATGCCTACAGAAGTCATATATAGTGTACGCCTTCCAAAAACATTGGAGAGTGCTTTTAGGAGACAAAGCTTCATTTTTCAGGTGTCCACCTCACCCAGACTGCCTATCTTTAACATCGCAAGCCTATAGAAGTCATATCTGGTTGATGCCTTCCAAATCATTGAAGAGTGCTTCAGGGAGATAAAAAACCTTAATAGGTTTCAACCTCAGGCAGACTGCCGATTTTTATGATCGCAAGCCTGCACAAGTCATATCTGGTTAACAATTTCGAAAAACATTGGAGAGGCTTCCAGGAGACAAAAGTTTCCTTAACAGGTGTCCAACTCAGGCAGACAGTTGATCTTTAACATCACAAGCCTGCAGAATTAATATTTGGTTAACGCAATTTGACTCTTTGGAGAGGGTTTCATGAGAAAAAATTCCTTCATAGGTGTCTACCTCAGGCAGACTGCAAATCTTTAAATCGCAAGCCTACAGGAGTCCTAACTATTTGAGAGCTTTCAAATCATTAAAGGGTGTTTAAAGAGATAAAGGTCCCTTAAGCTCCGTCAAATGGGTGTTTAAGCTCCGTCAAATGGGTGTGACTGACAACCTACTCAAATGGTTGGCCGACTTTCTCACAGACAGGCGCCAGCGTTTTTGTATCGGAGACACCACGTCTCACTGGGAAACCGTTCACAGTGGAGTTCCGCAGGGCAGCGTTCTGGGTCCCATTTTGTTTCTGATATACGTAAACGACTGCGTGGATTGTCTAACATGCGAGAAGTAATGTTCGCTGACGATTTGAAGTTATGGAACCCGATTGAAAAACCGGAGGATGCACGAAAATTACAACAAAAAACTTAGATCGCTTGCAAACATGGTGTGATGAGTGGCTGCTGAACCTTAATCTTAACAAATGCCAAATAATCCGACTGCGGTCTAGTTCCAGAAGGCTGATTAGATTTGAATACCAGTACTCCATCAGTGGTCACCAACTCCAGGAGGTAAACATTCTAAAAGGACTTGGGTATATGGATAACACCAACTCTCAAACCATCGTCGCACTGTGCGAATATCGCAAAGTAAGCTATGTGTATTTAAGGCGCAATGAGGAGGTCCTTCGTTAATTTTGATGGAGAGCTTTTGGGCGCGTGTTTGGAACATTTATCCGGCCGGTGTTGGAATATTGCGTTCAGGCGTGGCACCCTTTGGACGAAACATGACTACGCTCTGCTGGAGAAAGTTCAACGGAGGGCAAACGAAACTAGTCAGCGGATTGGAATGCCTACCCTATGAGGGCCGCCTAGAAAACTTACAATTTTTCTCTCTCTTATAGGCAATACAGAGGGATATGATCTTAGTCTTCAAACTTGTCAGAGGAGTTGATTGTGCTCTTCAGATGGCCAATTTGTTTTTAAATTGGCAAACATGACAAGTCTCCGAGGTCACCAATACAAACTGAAAAAGAAATCACGCCAAAATTGAAGTGCGGGCCAACTTTATTTTTCCCAACGGGTGATTGACGAATGGAAGTATTAAAAATTCAGCAAAAACTTTCCTTTGTTTACGAGAGCTGTCACTAGTTTTCTACATTCAGGACACCTTCCGCGAATTTTGGGTGCTGATTCTCTGGAAGCTCTTTTCCGTTCTGATGGCGTCCACGGACTCTGAATCCTATGCCGGACTTTATGCTGAAGGCAATATTGCTGGCTCTGCAGTCCGTAATCGGGTTATTCCTCAGTCTACAGCTAGCAGCCGCTCGCCGGCATACTTGCTGCTAGTACAGAAGACCAGATCCACAACACCGAAAGGAAGTACTACACTATGCACCTGTGTCAACTACTTCCTGTCCTAAACTTTTATCTGTTCCAACAAGCTACAGTTTTTCTCCTGAAAATACCTTTAAAGAACGATCAGGAGTTTTTCACTGTCAGCTGGACCCCCTACTGTATATATCCCTTTTTGACCTTGCCTGTAAACTGGCAATAAATAAATAAATAAAACTAAACTGCCAGCCTCCTTGTTCCGGGCTGAAAGCGTTGAAATGTTTAAAAAGAAGACTTGATGCATTTTTACTTGATGAACATATAATAAGTCGACAGCAATGATTGATATACTAAAAACGACTATCGCCATGTAACATTTACTTGTTTTGCATAGCGTCTATCTGAAACAAGCAAACTGTTACATGGCGATAGTCGTTTTCAGGTGAGAGCACTCATTTGCTGTCGACTACATTCAATTCAATTCAATTCAGTTTATTGAGGGAGATAGGCATGGAGCCTTTGAGTACTCTATTTGTAACGTAAAAATTAAGTGACGGTACATACAGAGAAAACCGTAGTGGGTTGCCAAGGTACAAAAGAGCGGTCATAAAATTTGACAAGTGGTTGCACGACTCTCGAGGGTTAAGATAAATGCCTCATCGCTCAGGCTCGTTGCGGAACATAAAACTGTCAAGGTTCCTTTTAAAGCTTTCCAGCGATGGTGACATCTGCAACGTCTTCAGGGAGGGGCATTCCATGGTTTAACCACTCTGACAGAGAAGGAGAACTTGCGCACATCCAGTCTCGCCTGCTGGACACGCAGCTCAATGGGTGAACTCCCGGAGATGGGTCGTGGCGGCGAAATTCAAAGAAGTCCAAGCACTCAGGCAACAATCCGAAACTCCTTTCACAGTGCGGAATGTACTGCAGGAGATCCGCCACGCATTTGCCTATAACTCAGGAACAGACAAGATTCATTAGGCGGGTTGGATATGGCAAGGAGCGGCTGACTTTTAACCATTTTGGTGGCTTTCCTCTGGACTGCTTTCGAGGCGGTTCTGATCTTGAGCTGTCCAGGGTTTCCAGGCGTGCATAGCATATTCCAGCTGGCCTTAATGAATGTTCCAAAGGTCTTAGCAAAAAGATCTTCATCGAAAGACGCCGAAAGGCTCGCCTGATGGCATGCAACACCGAAATCGCCCTCTTCGCCACTTTCGAGCAGTGAGACGATGGTTTTAAAGGTGGT
>WEDG01010096.1:0-25493 GCA_017591395.1 Schistocephalus solidus | reverse complement strand
CTGACCCATCAGCCAATGCGCCCACTCCCACCTCAGACAACTGACCGGCTCGGATGGTGGTCTGATTGTGGGGGTGGGGGAGAGAGTGAGGTCAACAGCTCAGCGCATTTTCCTCACTATAAGAAATCTGACGCACTTGAAACTATCACAGTGCGCCAAAATCCGTGACTTGGAAGGTTGGGACACACGGACCGCGTGGTCAGCCCAATGTGTGTTTTGTGTGGAGTGGCTGACTGGCCGACTGAGAGTCAGACTGCAATGGCTCCTTCTTTATGTGGCCTGTATGGCACTCCCACTCCGGAGGTGGTTTGCATCCCGAGATAGTATAATGAAGAGACAAATTCTCTTCGGGAAATGGAGTTGTTCTCTTAGATTTTCAAGTTGGTGACACCAACCCGTCGTCAGACGAAATGAACAGAGGAGAAATTGAAGTGGCGCGACAGGAAAGGTAGTGACAAACAAACAGCTGGTATATATATATATATATGGCAAAGACGTTATATATATATATATATATATATATATTAAAGTAAAGAAGTTCTTTGGGAAACAATAAGTAACTTTATTAGTAAATTTTCGACGCTTGTTCCCCAGGTCATCGTCAGACTTGTAGTAAGTGTGCAACAAAACAGTTAAAATTTCAAACGTGCTGGAAAATCGATATTGCTGTACCAGTCCTGCCAATAGCTGTCATTGTGGCTGGACATCTCATTCGGATTGGCTATCGCCTTTTCCACTTTTCCTTGAGATTGTTGTACACGGCATCCACTTCGATGTGCCAATTAATGCATGCGTCATCAGAAGGAATGGCCTCTAAGAATTCCCGGCCTCTCTTCGATGGGCAGAAGCCAACAATGCGCGTTTTGTCCTATGAAAATTTGTGTCTAGTTTCTAGTGTATGCATGGCAACTTGAGACAGGTGGTCTCGTCTCTTTACAGCCAACTGATGTTCGTGCAGGCGTGTCGAAACCGATTTTCCTGTTTGGCCACAATACACCACATTACAACTGTTACACGGGATGTTGTAAACAGCTTCTTTTTTATCTAAATAGCCAACCATATCCTTAAGGTGTACAAGCTGGTTTCGAAGTGCAGTTTTGGTTTGTGCGCCAGGTAAATTTTGTGCTTCCGCAGGTGTCCTTCAACGAGTTTAGACACGTTATTAATTTATGGAAGTGTTCTCCAGATTTTAATGTGGGTGCTTGATCGGAACAATCTAGTTCCTTTATCCTTCTCTTTTAATTCCTGATGTCTCGTGCAGCTATGTACAAAATCTCTAGGGTAACCGTTGCCAGAAAACAGTTAGAATAGATATGTAAGTTTAATTTGGTAAAGTTCGCTGGTAGAACGGTAGGTTTTTGCTCAATTGATGAGTGTGTTGACCACGCTTCGTTTGTGGGCGACAGGGTGGTTGCGGTAAACTGATGTTTGAAAGGTCCCATTAGTCTTTCGCTGTAAGAGGACGTCAAGAAAAGGCAGTTGGTTGTCGATTTCTTTTTCGAGCGTAAAGGCTATTCCACGTATCGTCGAATTAATAATACGGTGCAGTGTTTCCTGTCGGTCCCTTTTTAACGGTGACAAACGTGTTATCAACGTAGCGTACCCATAACGTGAGGTAGGGCAGAGATTGGTGAGCCCATAGGGGCTCCCTTTTGCTGTTGATAGAACTCTTGTGAGAATTAAAAATTCGTTTCTAGACATAAGTCAAAGAGTTAAAGCAAGGCAGATGTAGGAAAATCCATGTCATAAGCATGGAGGGATTCTTCTGTGTATGGCCTCACTAGATCTTATGGTATGGATGTGAAGAGAGAAACAACATTGAAAGACACCATTATTTCATCTGCTGCAATGTTGAGTCTTCGTAATTTGTCCAGAAGCCCTAGGGAGTTGTCGATGGATGTTTTATGATTCTTTGTCAATGTGTTTAATTTGCGGAAAAGCCACTTATGAATCTTATAATTGGGTGCGCCGATTAACCATACTATCGGTCGCAGTAGCACCCTTGGTTTGTGAACCTTAGGTAGTCCATAAACTCTTAGCTATGGTCTGTTCGGTTTGTCTCAAGGATTATGCAATATCTCCTGATATTTGCTTCTTTCCCGTAAGACGTTTAAGTACTTTTTCAATTTACGAATTCTGTGTTTTAAGTGGGATCTGCGTCAAGAGGTTTATAGGTTGACCTATCTTGTAACAATGCCGGCATCTTTTTTTCGTAGTCTGCTTTGTCCAAAATAGCTGTTGAACCTCCTTTGTCCACAGGAAGGATAACGATGCTTTTGTCTGTTTTGCGAGATTTTAGGGCTTTTCTTTCTTCGTTCGATAGTACTGAAAATCGATTTCGGTTCTTCAAAGCATGTACAGTGTTATTTGAAATTATGAAACATTCATCTCCTGTAAGAGGTTCCGCTAATATAATGAACTCCAAAAATGATTGAAGGAAGTTCATCTCGGCATAACTGCATCTATTGCACTCTTACCACAAGTCTGACGATGACCTGGGGAACGAACGTCGACATATATATATATATATATATATATTTGAAATTATTAAGTGCAGGACATGGAGTCAGGTGATTCGGACATGACTAAGGAGCCGAACCCCTCGTTGCTGTGTCACGCAGCAACAGAAACATCGGTGAAACACGTGTCTGGGCTTTTAGCTAGTACCTATGTCGGAAGTACGGTATAACGTCTTTGCCATATAAGATTCATACTACTTGTAGTACTACTTGTTTGTAGAATGGGCATTACGTGGTTATTCCCTAGTGGTTGATTGTCTTCGACCCAAATGTTCATTAAAAATTTCGGGTCTGACCCTAAAAAGTCATGTCCGAATCATCTGACTCCATGTCCTGCACTTAATAATTTCAAAAATTATTTACCCGATTATTCTCTGGAGTCCATATACCAGAAACCGCATAGCAAACGCTGGGGGACCCACTGAGGAGCCGAACCCCTCGTTGCTGTGTCGCGCAGCAACAGAAACATCGGCGAAACACGTGTCTGGGCTTTTAGCTAGTACCTATGTCGGAAGTACGGTATAACGTCTTTGCCATATATATATATATATATATATATATATATATATATATATATATTATGGCTTATTAGCCGTCATCAGCCAGCCATACCAAATCCCAGGCGCTGCGGCGCCCGAGCCTCGAACTCGCAACCTTATTGGGCAGAAGTTCAACGCTCAAACAACTGCGCCACGAGCTTGTTCTCTTGCCGGTTTCGATCGGGAATATTAACAATGGTAGTAGGGCGCTCACCGATCGGTTACATGACTCACTCGTCCCGTTGTGCCTTGGGGCTAACTCTCAAGCCCCGCCAGCAGCCGTAAGGCAGCTAAGTGTATAGGCAGAATAACATGACCGACAAAGACAAGGGAGACTGAAATGGCCATTTCTGGCTTATTAGCCGTCATCAGCCAGCCATACCTAATCCCAGGCGCTGCGGCGCCCGAGCCTCGAACTCGCAACCTTATTGGGCAGAAGTTCAACGCTCAACCAACTGCGCCACGAGCTCGTTGTCTTGCCGGTTTCGATCGGGAATATTAACAATGGTAGTAGGGCGCTCACCGATCGGTTACATGACTCACTCGTCCCGCTGTGCCTTGGGGCTAACTCTCAAGCCCCGCCAGCATCCGTAAGGCAGCTAAGTGTATAGGCAGAATAACATGACCGACAAAGACAAGGGAGACTGGAATGGCCATTTCTGGCTTATCAGCCGTCATCAGCCAGCCATACCAAATCCCAGGCGCTGCGGCGCCCGAGCCTCGAACTCGCGACCTTGTTGGGCAGAAGTCCAACGCTCTACCCACTGCGCCACGAGCTCGTTGTCTTGCCGGTTTCGATCGGGAATATTAACAATGGTAGCAGGGCGCTCACCGATCGGTTACATGACTCACTCGTCCCGCTGTGCCTTGGGGCTAACTCTCAAGCCCCGCCAGCAGCCGTAAGGCAGCTAAGTGTATAGGCAGAATAACATGACCGACAAAGACAAGGGAGACTGAAATGGCCATTTCTGGCTTATTAGCCGTCATCAGCCAGCCATACCCAATCCCAGGCGCTGCGGCGCCCGAGCCTCGAACTCGCAACCTTATTGGGCAGAAGTTCAACGCTCAAACAACTGCGCCACGAGCTCGTTGTCTTGCCGGTTTTGATCGGGAATATTAACAATGTTAGTAGGGCGCTCACCGATCGGTTACAGGACTCACTCGTCCCGTTGTGCCTTTTCGAAAACGAAAATATGCTCGCCAAATTTCAGTTTAAATTACCCACATCCGTCGAGGCTACTTTATAGGGAAATTTGTGGATGCGAGACTTTGTTCCAGAGAAACTGTACAGTGTGTGGTTTACAATCCACAGCAGTATGTGAACAGAAAGTTTTGGTTACTATACTTAATATGTCTGTGTAAACGGGGTCGAAGCAGACCACGTCAGTTTGATTGAAATGAACCTCATAAACGCATTTGTCCACATGCTTTTTTTGTGATGTAGAAAATTATGGCTAGATGCCAAGAATATCATTGGACTTATTACACACTGCGCCTATGTGGTTTAAGCTCTTAGTGTAGTTTGTGCGGAATACTCCAGATAGGCTAATTCAAAGGGCAGTGTGTCACTGTGAACTCGTCCACAGGGAATTATCTTCAATGATAATCGGGTTACAATCTCGACTATAAAACATTTTTTCTAATTGAAAGCATACGAAATATCGCCTATGATGTTTGACTGGTTTTGGTCTGACGAGGATAACTGGTAGGATAGTTACAAGTAGTAGGGATTACTTAACTGGAGTTTTAATATTAATTAGCCTGCAAAAAATAACACTCCATCCCAATACCTATCTCAGTAGTAAGCCTTTTCCCATTGGCCTTTCAAAGCTCTTATAAATCTGAACGATTTTACTAATATTATTTTCCCCGAACATATGTGAACAACGCAACAGTGACGAAATGTGCAGAACTTACTGAATTCATCATTTTATTCAACTGTACAAGGTCATAGCATATTCATGAGATAAAGTGTTCAATTAGAAAACCGTCTAGTTTATGAAATGCGTTAAGTAAGTACAAACAAGGAACGTTGAGCTGAGCTGCGGGTCTGCGTGGTGTGAGAGGGGTAACTTGTGCAGAACGAAAGCGCGTCAAGCGTGATTATGACTATGACATTGGTTAGTTATCTGTGGAAGTACGGGCACATCAGAGTCCAGTTTTCTGAATACTTTTAAATAGGGTTTTATTTTTGCTGTTTTGCACAGCCTGCAATATTTCTAATAACCGGAAGCATTGTTTTCTTAAAAGGGGCTATTAGAAATGAGGATTCGCATAGTCAAATACCCCTAAGTTTGCTTCCCTAATATTGGCTAGTCAGAGTAATGTGCGTGTTGGGGTTCTTAGCACTCTAGGACAAGCCGTTTAGCTTTGCCAGGCACTGCGCTCAATCCTGCCCCCGGGACTCTTCACTCTCTCCTGACATGGGACCCCGTTTGGCGAGAGAGAAAGAGGGAGAGAAGAGGAGAGAGTGCGGTATATACTTGGCGAATCTACCATCAGCATAAGGTAAGTCAAGCGCTATTCATCGTTTCTGTGCTCCTCTCGTTGCGGAACATAAGGTGGACGTTCGTGACGTTCGGACTCTCGTGATTAAATGGCAGAGGATTAAGTTCCAAGCTGTCGTCTCCTTGATTTCAATGCCTGCTCCTTCACCCCACCCCACCCCGACGAAGGTGCATTCTACCTTCGCTTTTGCGCATTTGCCAGCGTGAGACTCACGCCAGGTGAGGGGGGTTAATTTAAACTCACAGCCAATCAGGAACATTAAATTTTTAAAGGGGGGTTGGCTGGTGGAATTCGAGGCGAGAGGGGCCTTTTGAATTTCACCAGAGCATGCTAACGTGACCAGTTCTCTGGGGCTACTTCGCTTCACAACAACACGTGCATGCCATGTGAACAGGCCTTGGAAATTACCCAGAAGTCGAGACGCGAATGCTCCTCAGTAGGGGTTTCAACCCTGGCAGACGTCTGAATTGTCGCAACCAAATGCACAAAGAACATAATGTAGTGAACATTATTCCAAATCTGAATTATGAAGTCTGTTAATGCAGGTTTGGGTAGACAGACTATAGGGTGATTTGGCTGCGGATAGATTGTGCTGTTCGTCTGCCCTTGGGCGTAAAACTGAATGCGAAATTGCACGTTCTCCCAGTAGGTTAGAAAAAATTTCATGCTGGTTTCCGTCTGAGGGAGTATCTAGTCTTTTCGTAAGATACTATTCGGAGAGAAGCAACTCCTCAATAAGTTGACACTTTAAGTCCTTTTGTGGATTGTTACAAAAAGGTACTATAGTTTTTTTTCTTGAAGGTGTCGAGCTTGTGAGGTTGACAGCACAAAGATTTCCCAAATCAGAATTCAGGGAGGACGCATAAGGTAGGACAAGCCTTCCTGCGTAGAAGAGCGTAAAAGGGGCCCTGCAAGCGGTTGCCGCTAGCTGTCCCTTCATGCCATTTGTTGTTGTGCTTGTCTGTTCAGATTCCCTGACTCAAACCGCGTGTCCTCTGTCACCTGCAGCTAATTAGTGAACGGGTGCAGCTTGACTGACTAAGAGTTCTCGAGAGACTAGTGCCAAGACTCGCGCGGCTGCAGCATCGAATCTCTCCAGAGGTAAGATGAAGGAACAGCGCGCTGTTAACTGCTTAGTAAGGTAGGTTGCCCTGTTATGTATCCGACACAGAAGGCTGGTTGTAAACAAGACGTGTACAGAGGACGGGAGACAGCACAATTGAGGACACAGTAGCGTATATGGCAAAGCGGGAGTCATAGGCTGAAGGCTGATCAGTCGGAACAAAGGTGGTCTGACCGTGCATACATGACCTTGAAATTTGCCTTGTCGCGAGCGTCATGTCCAGACTATGCGGGTCACGTAGACTGCATGCCCCAAATGTGACTAGCTCTTAGTGGTAACATGTCAAACGCAAGAAATCCCTTCTGGGCCATGAAAGCAAGTTTGAAAAAGAGAGAAATGCGCGATATTTTTAGAAAAAGTGGAAGGGATAAGAGAGTTCTCATTTATACAGTCAGCAAACGTTCTACTGTCAGCCTACCCAATCCAAGTCTCTTAATACTGAAATCCCGCAATCGGTTGGGCAAAAAATTCGCATTGAGGTTTAGGTAAAATGCAGTAGAAGGCAACGTTTTCACAAAGTGTACATGTGGTTGCCACTGCTATGAACTAAAGTGCCCGTTCATACAGATAGAGATGGTCTTACGTCTTATGATAGTCCTAAAACACGACGCAGCTTGGTTCGACGAAGCTTGACAGTCGAGTAGCGTATGCGACCGTAATTTTTTTATCATTTTTGCCGCTTGCCATGCGGCTTAAAATGACCTCGCATAGTGCACAGGTCAGACCATAAAACACGGTCTAGACAAACAAACGCTTGAGGCCACAAAATTGTCATGCTCTCAGTTCAGCCACCGCATAACTTCAAACAACTCAACCGGTTCTTCGCTTACAGAATTGATGTTCAAGTGGCGGTTACGCAAACGGCTCTATCTGCTTAATCCTTCAACCAGACGAAAATGAAAGCGCGATATTATGTGCACACCCGACCTCGAATCTTCTTGCCAAACTGAATTGTCTACACGTGATTGAAACACGAAGCGAACTGTGTCCAGCGGCAGTTCGAAGCAGTGCAAGACCGATAGTAGAATTGGCGTTAGAAGATGGGAGAATCGTACGCCGACATCTGGACCAAGCACACAGTCGAAAGGACACCGAAAATGAAGAATTTAGGAAGTTTGATGCCTCCTTGATGTTGATTCTGGCGTCCCGAGAGCGGAATATCCACCGTCTACACGGACCACAACGCCGCCAGCCGAGGTCTATGTTTCCCAACATCCTACTACCCCGCCAAGCACTAACATAGGGATAGAGGAGCCACTGACTCCCCAAAACGGCGCCGGGGTCGAAAATATCACCCTGACAAAATTGACCCGAATCCGCAAACCCAGCAACATGTTCAGAATCTTTACTAACTACCGTTTAGTACCTTTACTGTTTCCTCCCCTTTCTCGACGCTGTCCACTTGAGGGTAAAGGGGTGCAGTGTTTACTTCCCGTACTGCCTGGACATCAAGCCACCTGCACGATTTCATGTACGAACGTTCAGATCACTTTTGTTCTGACTGGCCACTCTTCAGCCTATCACATTCCCCCCCATGTCATTTACCCTGCCGTGTCCCTATAACTTCTAACTTGTACTGACTCCCATTCTCAGTACCCATCCCATCTTCAACCAATTTTCTGCTTTGGATACATAACAAACCCCAGGCGGGATCAGGCGGAGCGTTTGACAAAAATAAAAACCGTCTACGCGCGCCACACATGATCACTGCAGCTTGACTCTCCGTCCTGAGAGGAGGAACCAGTTATCCCATCCGTTGACAGTCTTCTAAGCCACGGCTTTTAGCGTACTGGAATATATTCACGCACGCCAGGTTTTGTTATATTGAGGACTATGTGCTAAGTTCTGCGGGGACGCAGTCCCTTAGGTCGAGTTATCTCTTCTCTCTTCCGGGCATCAGTACAATGTCAGAGCTGGTCAGGCATCTGATGCGGGTATTGGGCATAAGTGGCTGACATAATTAGAGGAGTCTGTGTACCCGTACCACACATAATCTGGTTCGCCACTTAGCACCAATTTTCACACAAAGTGGGTGGACGACTCGAACCTCACATGTGTAAGATTCCCATAGAGGCCCTATTAAGAAAGAGCGCTTGCAGCCTGATCCTCAGTCAGACACTCTACACAAGCGCACGGTGGGTGGAATGCGAGCTCTGAGCATTATCGTCGGTCTTTAACCTTCCAGGCCACTTTTTTTAGCGAACGGTGATAGATTCAGGCGTAAAAGTGTTTGTAATGCGGAATGTGCGCTGAGTAGCCTGAATACGCAGTTTCCGGAGTCCCTCTCCCATGCACTAGTTAGCTGTCCGATCTCGCCAATCATCTGATGTAGGGATTGTTTTCAGTTGGCCTGGTTCCCCCCAAAATACACCAGGTTTTCCCATATGGGCGTGGGCTACACGGACCCCCATGTGTTTGCATGTCAGAGTGACCGCACTGAAAAGAAGCTTAACAACACGCCTCTTCTGAGTACGGTGTGTGTGGTTGTGGGGGTTGGTCCGTTGCAGTTTACCGCAGAATAACATGGGGGTACATCCAGCCGAGTAGGCCCACGTGGTGGCTGAACGTGTGCAGTGGCCCTGCTCCAGACGCCTCTTGCAACGCTGTGCCTTTCGCGAGTACTTGCACGTGTTCATCAGGGCAGTCTGGTTTTCGGCTAATCATGGCTGTCCAAACCGACCAATCATATTCAAGGCCATCTCAGAAATGTCCTCGCTGAAGGCGCTGCACCGACTCCCCACGCCGTTCACGCGGCGCCTGGCGTGTGCCCTCGTCCATCTGACAGCTTTTGCTGCTATAGTTCTGTATAGAATACAGAAGGTTTTAGATGCGCTGGTACAACGGGGAGGCTAGATAAGGGCACGGCACGTGTTATTTGGGTTGCGTTCTCATAGCAAATGCCGAACATGGGGGGTGTGCGCGGTCGCACGCGCAGGTGCAGGCAAACGCTGGACTGGTTACCAGTGGCCTTTATGGCACTTCCACCTGCAATCAAACCCCAATTCCGGTCTTCTTGACTCTGTCTTGACAATGGACACGCAGGTGGTTGAGGGGACAGAGAGAGTGCGGTAGCTGCAGCGCAAGTCTACTATAACTTACAAATAATCCAGACGCAAGACACCGTCCCTGAACCAACCCCCTGTGGAGAACACGGTGAGCCTCGTCGTTGAGGATATAATACGACGTCCTCCCAACTGACGTCCCAATTTTTATTTTTTCGTTTTGTATTGGGCCTGAAGGTCATGGAAGCTACAGTCTCCCCATGGCCTGCGACCTGCTCAGGGGTAGTGCGGTCAGTGGAGACGAATCCCACGGGGATATTCATTAACGGCGAGGAAATTTTAGAAGGTATTGCGTGTTGGCGTTATGGATCGGAGGGCTTGAGACTTGCAAGTCGCTATTCGGTTTTGGCAGTGGGATTCTGTTGGCCCTGGAGATTGCCGCTCCAGTCTTCACGGCTAGACTCGAGGCCGGTTGATCCTGGACGAGGTCCTTCCAGGTCTCCGCGTCAATATGAGAGAGGTTTTCAAGGTGTTCTTTTAGTTTGCTATTTGTCCTCCTTATCAACTGACACCCGTAGCGACATTGTCAAAGAGGACTCGTTGGGGTATTTGCTTGTCGTCCATCCTCACGGCATGAATGTTGAGGATTCTGATTCGTTCCAAAGCTCCATGCCTTACATCCTGTTCTGAAATCATAACTTCGTTATTCTTTGGAGGCAACTTAAATGGAAGGGATTGAGGTTTCTGGTGTGGTTGGCATTGGCTGTCCATGCTTCTGACCCACAGAGTAGTGTTGGCCGGACTATCGCCTTCTAAATTTTCAGTTTCGTGTTCAGGTGAAGTCCGTGGCGGTTCCAGGCGAAGGCCAGCAGCCGGCAGAACACCTAGCTGGCTTTTGAGATCTGGTGAACCACTTTATCACATATCTGGATATTATTTGAGATGTTGCTCCCTAAGTAGGCGTAGTTCTCCAGTAAATCAAGTCGAGTGTTATTAATGTTTATAGTGAACAGAGTGTATTCATCCGCTGGTGAGAAGCACACACCAAATCCCTTGAATATGTTCCTTCACAGCGAGCGACGTACAGCGGTCAAGAATGAGGTCAAAACCACAACCATGTTCCACCACTATCCTAAAAGTGAGGGCCTTTAACTACTGTCTAAAACGTGCTCCCTTGGCTACCTAACGCCGTTAGTGGTTGCATTTATTTCTACTCCGATAAACACTCCGCAAACTCTGATCGGGCGCCTGCCCGGATGCAGCTGAGCGATCTCCCGAAAATTTCATCAGAGGATCCAGTTGAACCGCAGGTGGGTAGATTCCCAAGTGCGAAGGTCAGTAGGGTGGTTCTTGTCATGATAAGCTCAGTGTCAGTTGTTCTTCTAGCCTTGCGTGCTTTAATTTAGTAGCGGAGGGTTTGACAGTTCAACTGTCGATTTCGACGCGGTCCACCGTGTGCCTTATGGAGTGGTGAGCTCAGGGACGGCAAGCTGCACGAGAATTAGATTATAGTGATCGCAGACTTTGACAGCATCTATCACACTCTCACCTCCTCCTGCTCACGCACCTGGGTCGATCTCATAGCCGAGTAGAGAAAACCGGAGGCGGGATGGGGCGCAATTGAAGGCCATGACGTGAATCCGCACCTAGACGTACCACATACCCCTGGTCGGCACGCAAGCAACCAGGATTTCATTCAACAAGAATAGGGGCGGCTGAGATCCCAGCTGAGTGCTAAAGCCGCTAAGATCACATTAAGAGGGAGCCATTAGAGCCATATTCTCAGTCCTTCATTCGGTCACTCTATACAAACACACCTTGATCTGACTGTAAGGTGCGGGTTTTACCGTTAGTTGGCAACATTTACAGTGAGGGATATGCGCTGAGTGCTGCCAACTTCTCTCTCTCTCTTCACTCTTCCATACACCAATCGAGCTCCACGATGTGCATCCATTTTGTCGAAACGACAGCTTTGTACGTCTTGACCTGGGTGTTAAGATGGAGACGATTCCACACTTTGCAGCTGGCAAAAGGCCTGACTGGCTTTAGATTTCCGGTGCGCAACATCCTCGTCAATTTTGGTGTTACAGGAGAGCCTTAGTAAGCGAATTTATCCACCGTTCGGATAAGGCCGCCGTTGACTGACTTTTTACGCAGTATCGGACGGTGGCAGGGCGTATGGTGTGCCGCACACAGACTGCCGTCGTCTCGACCAGTAGTAATGCGAGCATGGACGGCGCCCAACTACTTGTTGTTTTGCCACGTTTCGTCTGCTGACCCTGTCGCATGCCTACGTGACCACCGTGGCTACCTTGACTCGCGCAATCGCAAGCGAGCTCACTGGCTCCGCCTGATTTAGTGCTGGTACACCACACACGCACACCCGCGCTGTTCAAAGGGCAGTAAACACGGCTGGGCACGCGCGCCTAATCCTGCTACTTGTCCGCCGTAGGGTGAAATTCGCTGACTGCAAGAGTTTGCCCCACTGCCCTTCCACCCACCCCCTCCCTAACTGCCCCTGTTGACCCAAGCCGGAAATCTAGGTGGCGAGCTCGCCTATGGAGAGGTGCACCGAGCCAGGGGTAAACTCAGCATTCCTAATGACGCCCTCTTAATGTGTCTTGTATGGCACTTTCATGAATGTTAATTCGAAGTCACCCGTAAAGAACACTGGGCGTATGATGACGGGGTTTGTGTTGAGACAGCGTAGAAAGGGATGTCTACTACTTTGATACGCACCATCATGCTGTGGAGTACATGATGAACCTCAATATGCGCTTAAGAGATGGGTTATCGATAGTTTTATTTGAAAACCGGGAAGGGCACTTTCATCAATAGTTAGAGTGTTGGACTTTGGAGTAAAATGTCCTGGATAAGAACCTCGAGCAGTACACCACCTGGAGTTAGGTATGGCTGGCTGATGATGGCTTATAATTCAGAAATGGTCATTCCAGTCTCGCTTGTTCTTGCGGCTGGCGGGACGCGATAAAGAGCCCCAAAGCAGAACGGGAGGAGTGAGGCCCACAGCCAATCAGTGAGGCATCAATCAACCGACTTTCATTACTGTCTATGGTTGGAGTGATCGTCTTTTCCACCTACGTGTGCAAAACACCGTCTCCTACTGGCCAACACCTTCATTCGCCTCCTGATGCGGCATAAGGCGACCTGGGTACACCCCTGGTCGAGACACCGGCACCTCTTGGACTAGCTACTTGTCCGGAGGCGAGATCGACAGGACGTGCTGGTGACAAAGGCAATCCCCGGTGCCGACGGATGGACGGATCACCGCCTCGTCATCTCCAAGATGAGGCTTCGTCTGCAACCATGCAGAAGGCCCCAAGGTAAGCGACCACAAGGTAAGTTGAACACTGCTTTGTTGAATATGCCTGCTTGCCATCTACATTTGTGCAACGAACTGGCCAACCGACTAGCCAACCTTCCAGTCGCCGACGCGGACATTTCCGTAGAGAACCGCTGGTGTCAACTGAGCGACACCATCCAATCCACCGTCCTGGATTTCCTCGGCCGCGCACGTTGTCAGCACTCAAGACTGATTCGATGACAACGACGCAGCTATCAACGCTCTGCTCTTCAAGAAGAACCAGTTGCACAAAATCTACGTCAATGGCCCTACCGCTGCAAACAAGACAGCCTTCTACCGAAGTCGCTGCCTTGTATAGCAACGGCTGCGGGAGATGCAGGATGCCTGGATGACGCGCAAAGCCAAGAAAATCCAAGGGTTCGCGGATCTAAACGAAAGGAAGATCTTATTCGCCGCCACCAAGGCTGTCTACGCATTTTAGTTAAGCGACAGCTGTCTAATTTTCGCTTTCAGCTGCTGCGATGGAGCCAAAGGCATTGCAACAACTCTTTAAATTCAATTATCAGGGGCAGAAAGTGCGAACACATTGACACAATTTTTTCTTCAACGAAAGAGACTAACCTCAGAAGACCTGAAAAGCACTTCTCTATCCCAATGGAGTGTTTTTAGCCCTTGGCTAGTTAGGTGGTGGCATCGGGTGACGAAGGTAGCATCTAAACGACTTCAAATATCTTTCTGGGCGGGGTTTAGATATCCTTTGAGCGCCACAGCACGACCTGGCCCGTATTACGCACACACCAGGATTCACTAAAGCAGTGGATATGGAGGCGCCAGCGCCGTCTGACTCCCAGTCCATTGGTCAGCCACTCGACACACACAAAACATACGCTGGGCCGACGACGTGGTCTGGTGTAAGCGTCAGATTGGCAGCCTTCCAAGCCACGGTTTCTAGAAAACCGTGATATTTTCAGGAACGTGATGATGATTTTGAGGTAGTTGTCTTTTTATTGGTGTAGATGGTGTGCGCTGATGTGGCTTAGCCTCCGGTGGTTTACCACAGGTTGTCGTGGAGGCGCATGTTTCCTAATAGGCTCATGTGGTGTGTAAATGTGCGGGAGCAGTGAAGGGAGTGGAGGCGGGCGTGGCGACTGCGTGTCTGAGCCCCAGGCACTGGTTCACCAGCCTCCGTGCGATGGATTCGCAGGTGACCGACCAGGCCAATGTGTGAGTTGAAGTTGCGGGCGCAGTGTTGGCAGGAGAAATCAGTAGAGGCTGGGGGGATATCATTCATGGTAGTTGGGGTGGCAGGGGCACTAAGAATGGCAGGAGCGGAGGGTGTGCATGGTGTATCGGTGTTTTCGGCAT
Source organism: Schistocephalus solidus (assembly GCA_017591395.1). Classification (NCBI taxonomy): domain Eukaryota; kingdom Metazoa; phylum Platyhelminthes; class Cestoda; order Diphyllobothriidea; family Diphyllobothriidae; genus Schistocephalus; species Schistocephalus solidus. The sequence continues at coordinate 11,115 of WEDG01010096.1, read as the reverse complement.
TGTGGCCTTGGCGGCGGTGATCCGGTGGGCCTCATAGATTGCTGAACCAGTCTTCACTGATCTTTCCCGTGCCGGTCTGTCCTGGGCGAGGTCCTCCCAGGTCGCCGGATTGATTTGCAGTTGCTTCAGATATTTCTTCAGTGTCCTTGTAGCGTCGTTTTTGACCTCCCTGTTGGCGAGCACCCGTAGCGACATCTCCGTAGAAAAGTAGTTTTGGTAGTCGCTTGGCGTCCACTCTTAACAGGTGGCAGCTCCATCGCAATTGCCCTTGCCTCAGCATGGCGCGGATGCTGAGGATTCCGGTCCGCTCCAGGACATCCATGTCTGGGATCGTGTCTTTCCATATCAGAGTCAATATTCTGCGGAGGCAACTGCGATGGAAGTGATTAAGCTTTCTGGCTCGAGTAGATGGTCCAGGTCTCCGCTCCGTGAAGGATTGTCGTCAAGACGTTGGCCTTGTCCATCTTGAGTTTGGTGTTCAGGTGAACACAATTCCACACGGAGGCCTGCAGCCGGCCAAATGCTTGACTGGCTTTGGAGATCCGTTGTGCTATCCTGTCATCCATTCTCGTGTTGCGTGAGAGCGTGCTTCCCAGATAAGCAAAGTTTTCCGCATTTTTTAGTTGAGCGCCGTTGACTGATTCAGGCTGCATTGTATTTCGCGCTGGGTGGTGGCTGGTGCATGACAACCGTTTTGGCTGTACTGATTATTAATCCAAAATTGACACAGCCTGCGTCGAAGAGGTCATGCTCCCTTGCATGTCCTTCAGCCTAACGGTACTAAGTGCGCAGTCGTCCGCGAAGAGCAAGTCATGAACTGTAGCCTCAGACACGTGCCCTGTCGCCTGCATAAGCCGACTGTTGACAAGGTGCCCGTCAGTTCTGTAAGCGATGCGGATCCCAGGCTGATCATCACGTTAGGCGTCCATCAGCATATCCGAGAACATGAGGCTGAACAGGGTGGGGGCCAGTACGCAGCCCTGCTTCACTCCGTTTGTCACCGCGAATACTTCGGATACCGTCCCGTTGTCAGTGACGCGCGCCGTCATCCCGTCAAGAAGCTGACGCACCGTGTGCGTGAACTGCTCAGGACAGCCGAATTTCTGCATGACTTTCCACAGTCCGTCGCGATTCACCGTGTCAAATGCTTTCGTCAGATCCACGAAGGTAGTATATAGGTGAGTTCGCATCTCCTGGCCCTTCTCTTGTAGCTGGCGGGCGGCAAAGATCATATCGGTTGATCCACGGTGTCGGCGGAAGCCACATTGGCCTTCCGGGAGCAGGCCCTGCTCTAGGAGACCGTTAAGACGATTGAGAAGGATACGGGTGAAGATCTTCCCGGCGATGTTGAGCAACGAGATGCCCATGTGATTATCACAGAGGTGCCGGTTCCCCTTCCGCATGTAGAGATGGACGATGGTCACGTCTTTGAATTCCTGAGGAACTTGTCCTTAGCGCCACATCTCCTTGAAGACTGTTGTAATTTCTGCCATCAGCCGGGGCCCACCGTGCTTGTAGACTTCCGGCGGGATTGCGTCGGATCCCGGTGCTTTACCGCTGGAAGTCTGAGGCACGGCCCGGATGGTTTCTGGTAGGGAAGGCGGCAGATCCAGGTTATTGTTCGTGTCCACTTGAGGGAGCCGATCAATGGCAGCATCGGAGATGGCTGATGAGCAATTAAGGACACTTCTGAAGTGCTCGGCCCAGCGCTTTAGAATTTGCGATTTCTCTGTCAGTAGTATTGTGCCGTCAGAGCTGAGCAGAGGTGCGGTCCCCATGATACATGGGCCGTAGATGGTCTTGATGGCTTTGAAAAAGTTTTTCATTTCATTGCGGTCCGCATACCGCTGGATTTCCTCAGCCATTCGGATCATCCAGGCATCCTGCAGCTCCGGTAGCCGTTGCTGTACAAGGCACCGGCATTTGAAGAAGGCTGCTTTGGTGGCGTCAGTCCGAAGGTTCATGTAGGCTTTGTGTAGGCTTTGTATAGTCCAGCAGCTGCCAGCGCCGCAACCGAGGGTGCATCCACGTGACCTTCTCCCGCGTCGGAAGGATGAAGAAGGTGTTGGTCAGCAGGAGACGGTGTTCCGCACACGTTCGCAGAAGAAGGAGGCCGTTATCGTTACAGCCACAAAGACCGTGGGGACCCAGCACTCCCTGCCAGGCAGCGTGTTCCGTCCCAACGTGGGCGTTGAAGTCACCAAGGACAATTAACTTGTCCATCTTCGGTATGATCGCCAGCAGGGCGTGCAGGTCCGCGTAGAATTTGTCCTTCGCTGCATCAGAGCTCGTCATTGGGGGAGCGTAGGCGCTTATGATGTTGGCGAACTTGTCTCCTCGAAGAGGCAGGCGGAGGCCCATCAGGCGATCATTGATACCCTGCGGCTGACAGGGCAGGCGTCCCACGATGTCGTTCCGGATGGCAAAACAACACCAGCGTCGCGTCGCTCTGCCTTTGGCCGGCCACTCCAGAAGAAGGTGTAGCCGGCACCCACCTCCTCCAGCTGACCCTGCTCAGAGAATCGGGTCTCGTTGAGAGCAGCAATGTCCACCTTGTAGCGCGCCAGTTCCCGAGCGACTAGCGCCGTCCTCCGTTCCGACCGGTTGCTCCTAGAATTGTCTAAAAGGGAACGAACATTCCAGGCTGCTAGTGTGAGTGGACTCACCCGAGCAGCTTGGATAGTATGGCGATGGGATGGGGCCGGGGTGTATTGTTGTTTGTTTGAGTTTTACGACCGCGTCTTTTGCGATCTGCGAGCCGCGGCCGGCTGCAGAAGACGTGATAAACAGCATTTGTTTAGGGCACCTTTTCTAGCCCCTTCCTCCGCGAGGAGGCAAGCAGTGCTGTCCTAATTAGGGCTGCTCGGACATCCCAGACGGCTGCCGTACTCCACTATGGGTCACGGTTTTGTTTTAGTGGGAGAACGACCCGTGTTAGTCTGGGCCGCCTACGGGGTTGCTGTCACCCCCACCGTAGGACTTTTTGAGAGGGGGGAGGTTGGCAGTTCGGGAGTCAGACATACCGGGTGTGGAGGCACACACAACACCGGAGACCTTCACCTGGTTTAGCCCACCGGTCGTGACGGTTTCCCGGGGTGTGGCCGCTGGGAAGAACCCAACTTCGAGGAGCCACAGGTGAGAGTTGGGTACCAGTTAGAGGCGGCCACAGGAGCATGCACCACCTGTACGAGACAAATGGAGCGACCAAATGCTATCTGTGTGGTGCTACCCCTAACTAGTACCCCTAAAACACCAAGACACACACACAACATAGTTCACACACTATGGCGACAAACACATAAACTTGCACCAGTCAGCAGCTGAGGTGATTGGTTGCATGTTTACGCGTCGAAGGGTGCGGTTCGAGGCACGAATGAACCAGTTTACAGTAAAAAAACGGGAGTGACAACAGCGCATGACTGGGCGGTCATGACACGTCTGTCTGATGTGGCTGTGAGTGCTGATGGCCACAGAGGATTGCGCTCACATTAGCACATCTAAACAATAGAAACCGCTCAGTAAACCTTAGGCAATAAAGTTTTAAATCTGCCCTGGTAGCAATGACATGCGAGTCGTAATTGAACTGGCCAGTCGTTTCAAGGCTGGAATATGATTGGTCCTAGGAAGTCCCTGGAATGCTGGAATGTACCCGTGCAGGAAACGTGTACGTTGTGGTTGGTTAATATAGTTCAATACGGACTACAATAGGTGGCTATTTCTAAACTCTATGACAAAAACCCTTGGAAATGCAAGCCAGGATATGGTTATGGCCAGTTGACGACGTCTGATAAGCCAGGAATAGACACCCCTGTCCTCCTTCGAGAAGAAGGTTGTGATCTGTCAAGTAAGTGCGTCACCCTCACTATTTGTGGTCAGGACATCGCTCGATCCCATTCTGTCTGCCAGCCGGCATACTACTGGGACAACGAACGGTGTGCCATAGAACACATGCCACATATAATACATAGCTAGCACGTTAAGGATGTAATAGGCAAAACGCAGACAGCTGTTTCACGGTCGTTACCAATCATCAGCATGCCATATGCCTTATGAATTGAGGTGTAAAGAGTAACCAAGTATGTGCGTGATCCTCGCAATTAGTGATCATAAGACATATGGTATACTGATGATCGGTAACAATCATTAACTTGGTAAGGACAAATGTAACCATCTTTGTTTTAGCATAAAGATTAAATTTCATTAAATTCAGTTTTTTACCCCAGCACTGGCATCAGCAGCACAGGCGTGACTACTACACGCGCAAGTCGATGATCAAAAAAACATGAACTGGAATAAAAGAGGGTCTTTGTTCTGGCGTGAGGCACTTTGTGCAAAATAGACAACTATAAGTAAAGAAGAAGGTTGTTCTTTCATCGGAATCATGGCTTTATTCGTCTGAGCTTTCGAACTCTTACTGGAGTCCATCGTCAGAGATAAAACAGTAAACGAGTAACATTTATAGGGGGCAGGGGCCAATCAGACAGCAGTGGCGCCAGTCCGAAGGTGACTACGCAGGGCCCTGTATACCGGCGCCAGATCGATAAATCGATTGACCGAACTTTCATCGGAGGCCCAGGCTTCAATCAATTCTCAGATTGTCTTGCATCTGGCGTGGACGATGATCTTCGCGGCTGCGAAGTTAAACTTGTGCACCATTTCGTAGGTGTGGGCAGCCACTTGCGATAAACCGTCACCCCGTCTCACAGCAAGCTTATGCTCGTGTATGCGCGATCCAAGTATACGTCCAGTCTGTCCTGTGTAGATATGGGAACAGTTTATGCACGGAAGGCGATACACTATCCCCGAATGCTCATTAGGATTTAATTTGTCCTTGATTCTCATGAATTTGCTGTGCATGGTAGCTCTGGGCCGGTGTGCAATTCCGACACTAAGTCCCACAACAATGCGCTCAGTCGCTTCTGACACGTTCTTGATGTATGGCATCGCATGCCATACCGTAGGGGTTGGTTCTGGTTGGGTCATCCGGGGCGAAGACGTAGGCATCGGCTTATGAACGCCTTCGGATAGCCCTTCCGCATAAACTGGTCGCGGAGGTAACGGGTCTCACGTGCTTTTTCCGCCGGGCTGCTGCAATGAGTCTGGATGCGTTTGAACAGTGCTCTCACACAGCTTCGTTTGTGAGCCGCCGGATGGTTGTTGTGAAAATTGAGAAACTGTGTGGTGTTAGTGACTTTCCTGTAGACAGCTGTTTCTATTTCGCCGTTGGGATTTCGCCTGACGAGTACATCAAAGAAGGGGAGCTACTGCTCTTTTTCTCCTTCCCTCGTGAATTGTACATCTGGGAAGATTGAGTTAAGGTGATCATGGAAATGCAGCAGCATGTTCCACTTAACGATAAAAATTTGTCGCCTACGTAACGGCGCCAAAAGATAGGCTGCTGTTGGGTGAAGGGGATCGTTTGCAGCTCTTGTAGGACCAATTCTGTCACTAAACAGGAGATTGGGGAGCGCATTGGAGTTCCCCTTATCTTCTAATAGGTTTCTCCGGCAAAGGTGAAGTAGTGCTTTTGACAAAATTCGAACACCTTCATAATTTTGTTCAATTTTGAGCGAACTCGTCGAATGGTTCCTCAAGTTTCCTGCGCAAGACTTCTTGTGCTACACTCGGCGAGATGAATGTGAATAAGGACGTCACATCAAAAGAGACCATCACTTCATCCGACTGAATCCTCCAACCTTGGAGATCTGCCAGGAATTGGGAGGCTGAACGGACTGAAGCTGTCGAATTGTTTTGGAAGAATTTCAGTCTCGAATTCATCCATTTTGCCAGATTACAGGTGGGGCTGCCTTTTAGGGCAACTATTGGCGCAGTGGAACATTTCCTTTATGGATGTTTGGCAGACCGTGGAAGCGAGCCAGGGTAGTATCCGTTGGTTTCATTTGGTGCCATTCGTTCTCCGTAACCACAGTTTGGCGTTTGAATTCTCCGAGTAATTTATTCAATCGAATTACTACTGCTTTGGCTTGTGTGTCCTGTGCTGGTCTGTAAATTCTCTATTATCAAGTAGAGCCTTCGATTTCTCATTGTAGTCTTATCGAGTCATTAGGACAATTGATCGCCCCTTATCAGTGGGTAGAATGATAATTTGTGTGTGTCGCCTGTATTAGAGACTACTATGGAAATCTCATTTGGCTATGTGTTTCTTGAACTCGAGAATACGCGTTCTATTTGACGGAAGGAGAGTCTACCTTCCGACACATCAACCCTTTGCCAGGCAGACAAAGATAGTGCGATGTTAAATTTTCAGAAGAACAGTTGGGGGGTGGCCTGGTTGAGGAGTATTTTCCGAACCCTAAAAAGTTCGTTGTTGGGAAGTGGGTCCGAGTATACAACCACGGTTGCAGCAAACGTGGGTGTCTAGAAAACCTACAACTCAGCATCCGACCGCGTTCCTGTGCAGCAAAAGTTTCCAGTAGCGGTCTGTAGTGTCCTATAGGTTTGTCTACGCCTGAAAAAATAGCTCGGTTTTCGTCTAGGGCTGGGTTGTTACCAAGCTGCCTGAGCCCGCAGTATTTACGGCTGACCTGGCGTGGATTTTGGGCTGGTTGCCGATCAGAATACACCCCAAAACTTTCATTTCCCCTACTCTGGCACGCATGGTATGCTAGAGGGCTTCACGTACGCTTCTCCCTAGAACAACGTTGGTTGGAATGCACGGATGTGATTAGAGGGGAGAACGAACGCGAAAAGATGACGATTGTTCTTGATTCGCAGTTTGGGGTGGGTAAAGCAAACTTGGGTTCTTAGCAATTGTAAAGAGTATCACACAACGTTCGGGGGTATAATCTGCGACAGGTAAGAACGCCACGACCACTAAAATTACAATAATCACTAGTTTTTACTGTTATTGATATTAATTATAAGCCCTAAGGAAACATAAGTGCTGGGGGGAACAAGCAGATCTATGACCAAGCATGTACAGTTGGGCATCCAATACTCTTTTAAATAAATCAAGACGCGGACAAAATGTGACATGATTCTCATTGCCAGCATAAATTAACCAATTAGCAGAGCGTCCATGAACTATCATAATCCGCAAACGTCTGCTACAGGACACGACTGAACCATCTACATAGTCACCTGATTGGTTCAGTAACCGTGGTGTCTGCAAGATATACTTCTTCCAACACCTAATCTTAGAGTGCACATTGATAAGTTTTGATGGTTAGATTTTGACTGTTGCAGGCCCCAGTCCATCCTAGCCTTGTGCATGAGTTTGGAATGCAGGCTTTGGCAGTGCTCATGCAATCTTGGGTACGTGGCGCATCAAAAAGGCCGGGCGATCACACGTGTCAGTCAGTCGATCTCATACCTTCCCAAAGCAGACAGAGTAACGCGTTTTCAGGGGTTTCGCATGTGCGCCCGATTCTAGCTGCCTGGCACAACCAATGCGCACCTATTACGACGACTGCCTTTTCGACGTCCGCACAGCATAAACCTCTCACGTCAAGGCCTCTAGTCTTCTTGTACTTAACCGAAATTGTCTCTGTGAGTGTGGCGCCTAGAGTACGCGTGACCGTCTCAAACAAAGAGGTCGACAACTGTCAAGGTGAGTGCAGTCGTGGGTGGTGCAGGAATCTACAGATAACGAAGCAGAATTGCGATCCATTCCCTTCCTTTTCCCGATGCATTCGCACCGCCCTCATGTGGTAAAATAAGCAAGATAACCAGAGGTGAGCGTTAGCACAGCCATTTACATGACTGAAAAACGTAATTTATGTGTGCCGCACACGAGCTAATCGTCAACTCTAGGCGCGCCGCTTTACGTCCAGAGGTGTGTCCCGGATCTCGCGTGAGCAAGTGTCCTCACAGCTTCACCATCAAGCATGATCAGAACCAAATCAACTCTTAAGTTGGCAGCCTTCCAAGTAGCGACCGTAAGGGCGCCGTGTCAATTGCAAGGCGCGCTTATTCGTTCATAGTGAGGAACTCTGCTCCACTACAACGGGCCACGCGGTAAATGCGCTGGACCAACACGGGAGGTCAGCTTAGGGTACGGCACTCCTAACACACATCACACATGGAGACATGATGGCAAGCCTAGACGCAGGTTCATCCAAAATAAGGCATCTGCGTCCAATCCTGGAAGATGGAATGGATAATGAGGTCGATACTGGAAACGGCGTCCCCATGGCACCCTATGCATATTCCTTACTAAATCCATCCGGTGCCTTTTGAAACTATCACGGTATGCTAAAACAAGGAGTTTAGAAGGTAACGACCTGTCGGTATAACAAGGTCTCCCTCTTCCCATGGAGTCAGGTTGCTGTAGCTCCGACGTAATGTGTCCTCGATGGCACTCTCCCTCATTTGGGATCCGAGCCACCCCATTCTCATCTATTTTTTGTAAAATCGTCTTAATGTGTATGGCACGCGTAGACGGGCCTTTAACTTCGTTATTCATTGCGTCCGATCTCGCCTCCGGTCGTCATGACTCTGTCCTGAGATTGGGCTCGAGTGGGCGGGCGGGGAGGGGGAAAGGGTGAGGTAGATGTTGTGAAAGGCTCCTATCAATGCACACTGACTCAAGCGCAGGTCACCGTTCCTTCGTCCACCATGCCGCAGCGCAAACCGTGGGAACATTCTATTGCCCACTCTCATTTTTGTACTTTCGAACTCTCTTCTGACAAGAGTACGAGTATCATAGTGGGACAAAACACTTTGTTTTAGTGTGCTAAAAATTCTAATTAACTTTGCCGTTATGATAATTGCGATTTCTACTCACGCCACCCCTCGAGTATCATTTGTGTCTTCGCATTTAACTGCCGCTAATAGCCGGGGGAATATCCTTTATGTTACTTAGAGGATAAGTCCGTATATTTTCAACAAAATCTTAAAAAACGCGAGGTATTCGCCTGCTAACTTAATGATTCTTTATAGCAGTGTCCCGAGGATAGATGGCCGTGGATACACCCCAGCGAATGTTGAATAGTTGCAGAAAGAAGTGTGGATAATAATCAGTCAAGAGGTCAGTGAATCCTCCCATGATCCACCGTATCGAAACTGCTTTTTATAAGATACTTCACAGGGCATAAGTCAAAAGCAACGACAAAATTTTAAGGAGGTGGGGTCTGGGAAGGGTTTCGTGCGGGGGCCGCGTGTAAGGAGTGTTGCAGTGGCACGAATAACTTGTTGCAGAGGCAAGAACGTACAGCCAAAAAAGAATTTAATATGCGAGGCGGGATTGAGTGAATTCAGCTTGCCGACTGTTCCTGAGTTTTTCAACTAGGAGTGCAGCATCTCCGTACTCGGACAACGGTGCTGATGCAGGTGGGTTGGTTCTACGCGTGGAGCGGTGGCCCGGGCCTCTTTTAACGAGGTGGCATTTTCCAGATGAAGATGCCACCGTCTTCGCAGACGGTGATCACCAACTTCTGGTCCGGTGAGATGCGCAGTCGAGTGATAGGCGATGAGTGTCCCAGACCCACGTGCGTAACGTCGCCCTCACTGTATCGCCAAACCTACAGAAGCAATCCGGTACATATGGTAACTGCAGTGAGCAAATTATGACATCACCGAAATATAAATAGATGAGAACAAACTATGGTAAGGTGGCAACCGGCGACGTACAGAGAGCAAACCAAGAACTCTTGCCCGGTATGCTTCTGAGCAGAACATGTGGATTCTCAGGATTCTGGAAACCGAACTTAATGGGTCTCGTAGAGATTTAGAAAGACGGTCAATCCGAGGGGATCAAAAAATAAGGTACCTTCCGATTTCAAAACCTATTTCTGTCACCTAAGCATATTGAGTTTCTAAAGCACCAGTGTAAAATTACAACTGTTTAGCTTGTTGAAAAACACATTAATAAGGTTTCACTCAAACATGTAAAACCAATCCCGTTAATAATTGGGAAGGTCGATGGATAATCCCACTGATAGTTAAGTTCAGTTTTAGGAAGGGAAAGACAGGTGAACACCTTGGAACTCCCTATTGGTTACAAAGTGGCTAAGAAAGTATCGCTACATAAGGAAAATTGAAAAGACATTGTTCGCATGGCAGTTCGACCGTCGATTACGACGAGGTACACCGTAAGCTCCACACCAGGTGGTGCAGGGACGGTGACCTGCACGTGAATTAGTTTTAAGTGATAGTAGCTTTGCTGCAGCTACCCTCTCTCCTCCTCCCCACCTGAGCCCGGTGTCGAGACAGAGTCAAGAGACCGGAGATGGGAGGGGCGCGAGGTGGCTGGCGCGGCCGGAGCCGCCCCTGGGCGCATGCCACCACACCTGGCTCCGGATCCACGAGGTGGAGAGTGCCATAAAGGCCACATTAAGAAGGAGCCATTGCAGCCTGACTCTCAGTCGCCAGTCAGCCCTCCACACAAAACACACATTGGGCTGACCACGCGGTCGAGAGTTATCCCGTCGGTTAGCCTTCCAGAGCCGCGGCTTTTGAGGCGCACCGTGATAGTTTCAAGCGCGTCAGATTGTTTATAGTGGGAATGTGCGCTGAGCAGCTAGGGCTCCTCTCACACCCACACGTCAGACCAGTGCTCCAGGCCGGTCCAGTTGTCTGATGCGGAAGCAGGCACGCAGCTGCTGGTGACCTCGTCTACGTGTACTGGGCTGGCCCCAGGCACCATGCCGGTTTTACAGGAGACAGGGGGTTGGACGAGAGCACATCATGTGGCCAGGATGGCCCAGAGGAGTCACACGTTTAGAAGACCAGCGCAGCCTGGCTCTCAGACCTGATCAGCCTCCACACAGCACACATTGGACTAACTGCAGAGGGTCTGGGTGCCAATTCTCAGTTGGCAACCTTCAAACCTGGCACTCAACGTTGCACTTGCTCTCTTCTCCTCCCCACCTGGGCCCGGTGTCAAGAACAGTAAAGACCGGGATGGGAGAGGGCGGGTGGCTGGCGCGGCCGGAGCCGCCCTGGGCGTGCTACCACCTGGCTTGGATCCACGGGTGGGGTGCCATAAAGGCCACATTAAGAGGAGCCATTTGAAGCCTGACTCTTAGTCCGCCAGTCAGCCTCCACATAAAACACATTGGGCTGACGCGCGGTCCGGGTTATCCGTCGGTTGGCAGCCTTCGCCACGGCTTTGGCTACTGTGTGATGGTTTCAGGCGCGTCGGGTGTTTATAGT
>WEDG01010095.1:32500-44009 GCA_017591395.1 Schistocephalus solidus | reverse complement strand
AATTGTCGGATTGTTTGTGCATTGCGTCCGATGTCCAACCAGGCCGATTCGCGCGCGGAAGATGCGTTGACAGCGCGGGCACGTTGGCAGGAGCCTGGGCATTGGCGGTGTTGGTCCGGGGCGCTGGTGACTTTCGTGCCGCTCTTTGGCCTGGCAGCGGCAATCCGGTTGGCCTCATAGATCGCTGAACCAGTCTTCACTGATCTTCTCCATGCCGGTCTATCCTGGGCGAGGTCCTCCCAGGTCGCAGAGTTGATTTGCAGTTGCTTCAGCGATGTCTTCACACACACACACACTCACACACACACATATGCGAAGTTACCGTGGAGCTTCAAATGAATCTCACCAGCCACATTTGTTCTAACTTGCAACTCATGCGAGCCCAGGTGGTATGTTCTAAATAGCGATACCCAGTGAAAGGAGTTGCAGGATACCATTCAGACCGTGGATATGGAAGTCTTCGGTCACGCACATGAAAGCACCAGAACTGATTTACTGACAATGCCAAAGAAACCCGCAATCAGCCAGCTAGAAACACGGGCTAAATATGACCGTCATCACCAACAGTAGCAACTCTAGTTAAGCAGTATAATTACGCTGAGGAAGCCTAATACAGCAGAGCCTGAGGGAGATGCAGAATGATTGGTTGCCAGGCAAAGCAACCTTCCTGACAGAGATATCACAGATCATGGAGCGCTCGGCCACGCATAATTGTAGAAGAAACCATCAGCCGACTTTCTCAAGTGGACACCAACAACTATCGCGACCGTCAACCTTCCCTCTCAGAGGCAGTCAGAACAGTTCAACACCTGTCAACTGGAAAAGCTCAGGGAGCCGACGCAATAGCATCCTAAGTTCAAAGGTATGTCCAGGCTGTTTCGGGCTAGGGCACCAAAAGGACACATCTCTAAGGCATGTTAGCACCCTACAAATACACAAATGCAAGGAAGCCAGGAACTCTGTGATAAACCCAGAGCTACTCCCTTCTCAAAATTTCCAAAAAATCTTAATTCCAGTCTTATTTAGACGCTGGGAAAGTCCGCTCAAGTGGGATATCATCCAGCAACGCAGTGCGCATTCCAAGATCACTGGTAAATTGCAAACTGGGTCGTCAAAGTCCAAAAGGACGATAAAAGTTTAAAGAAATACGCTCAACCCCTATACTACATTTATGGGTTATATTATAGCTCTCCATTCAGTTAATCACAATGGAATCGGTTTGCTAGAGTGGTTTGCATAGACGGTAAAACAAACACCCGGCGGGATGGTGACAATGTTATGGACAACGGAAAAGTTGTCAAATCATTGTGGGTGGTTCCAATTCCCGTGTCTAGCTTGCGGCAGCGGAGATACAGGGCACGCGTGGACCTCGTTGGACGTCTTCAAATCTAATGTAATGTCAACAGGACAAACTTGTCTCTCATCCCATAAAACCCCACAACTTGCACTAGCATTATCGGAGACAATACTCTTCCCACCATGTCAAACATCACTACCGTAGTCACTTCCACCAGCAATGTGAGTTCAACTCCAGCCTGGCACGTTGCGCATTAGCCTTTTCGATCACTTGCGAAGCGATCTCATTAAGATCAGTGAACCAGTGTCTGGAGTGCGTCCGTCATTCCCATCTTGCCTTTACGCGCTGTTCCTGGATTTAAAGACACTGCATGATCTTATCCGGCGATAGACTTCTGCAGGAAAGTCTTTAATAGCACACCACAGTCTAAACTTCATCACAAACCATGCACTATTCTCACACACCTCGAAACTTCATCTGGCCCTGTTCCGCCACAAGAGCATGTACGACACCTCCCGTATCCTTCTGTGTGCTTCTTATAGTGGAGGCAGATACTTCGCCTTGTCGATACAGGTACGGAGGACGAAACTTCACGTATCGGAATGTATGAGTACTTCCTAGTTGGAATACTGTAATTTAATGGATTTTGTTACATAATCTGAGGATCAAATCTTGTGAAGCACGCGTAGGAGGGATGTCTATCTTCGTCAGCCACTGTGTCCAACTTCACTTGACTGGAACAGTCAATTGCTGCATGACTGAAGGACAATTGAGTAAGGAGAACACTGCGGTACCTATCTCCCTTGATGGTGGCGCATGTTGAAGTCCAGTTCTCTTCAACTTATTTGAGAGAAATGTAGTTAAGATTCCTATTTGTTACAAGCAATGGAAGTAAATCAAAAATTTGGAAAGTGGAGCATCACATACACCAAAGAAAATACTAAAATTGTAAAGATTGAGGAACTATTTCAAGCCTTATCTGCACTGTCAAATGTGCACACACACACTTTTATGCTGCCGTACAGTAGCTCGTTTAAGTTATAAATGCGTTATAGAGAAAGGGTACAATTTCAATGCCTTCTAGCGGCAGGTCAGAAGCAATAGGCACAGAGCTTGAGACAGTAATATGTTCCATAAACAAATTTTACTCAAATATAACCAGTAGTATAACAATGATAACGTATTACCGAGAAGCGTTATGGTGACCAGCCGTATGTGTGCTTTTATGCTGATAGAGCTTCCTCGTAAAAGTCGCTACCGATGCACACATAACGATATTTTCGGGCATAACATTCCAGGTTTTGACCACGCTGTTGGAGAAGACGAGCCTCAGTGTTTCAAGCCTAGCTGCAGTCACAGGTAGCTTGAATGGATGACTTTGTAGATTCGTTATAGTTACCAACTCGAAGAAGTCTCGAAGTTGAGAGCGCCAGATTAGAAAGCTTTAAGTTCCCTTCAGAAGCTTACCTCTTAATTCCTATACGGCTGAGGTTTTACAAGAGACGCTGATCGGGCCCACTGTCGAAGTAGATATCAATTGCATTCACCGTATTCTCTCCATCGACTGCCCGAGTCCAGCGTTCTAAATAATACAGTAAGTTTGTCACATGTGACCTGCCTCTGCCGAATCCATGCTGGAAATCGAAAATAAGGGTGTTTTTTCCGGAATAGCATTCATGGTCGCTTAATTATTTTCCCCTTAGTTTGCAGAAAATGGAGGTAAGGCTGAATGGTCTGTAGTTTTTTGCACAGACCCCACTTCCGCCCTCACAGAGCAATGTAATCCACCCAGATTTACAATCGGCTGGTCAAAATCCAGCATGGAAAGATGCATGAAAAATCAAATAGATGGGTTTTACCAACTCACTGGCAAGCTCATCCAACACTGCTTCGGTACCACACAGGGACCCAGCGATTTTGACTCCTTTGTCTCCAGTGACTCAATAACATCGATAAACTGAAGGGTCTCAATTCTGGTGACCTTTTCCAGATCATTCTCCCAGGGGTTGAAACCCGTGAAACAATCTCCATTTTCGGTGAGATCTATGTCATCACGGTCCTCAGTGGAGGTATACGATCTCTGTTTCACGAGCTCTATCTAATTTACTTGTAGAATAACTTCAAATTCTCCACAGCAAGATGAAGCAGCTCTAGTTTTAAATCCATCTCAGTCGGAGCATTAGTCCCTTGGCTTTCATTCTTTCAATCTTGTATGCACTTGTGAATAAGGGGCTCCCGTCTGTAAATGCCTCCTTACACAACGTAAGGCGTTTGTTTATGTCAATTTCCAAAGCCCGCATCAACTACTGGATGCTCTCATCCAAACTCCTTCGTTAAATCAGAAAGTGGTTTGTTATTAGCCTGGAAAGTACTTTGCGGTACCGTTCCCACTCCCCGGTGACGTTTCCGTAAAATGCGTATTCCAACCCAGTGCGTGTGGTATCAGCCTTCATTTGGTTGAAATCACCGCATCAAACATTGCTTTTGAATCATATGCGGCTCTAAAGCGTTTAGGAGAACAAGTACTCCTATTTTTAGACGACCTAGTCAATTTGACCTACGGGAGGTAGATATGACAACTTATCGATGCTGCTCCGCGATTTCATGAGGGTAAGGCCAAATCAGGTGGCCTTTTCGCCTTCGTGCACACTAGTTGGAAGCTTGACTCGTTGAGTGAGAAATAAATTGAGCGTCATGATCATGAGGCGACCATAGAAGGTGTCTTCGAAATTATTTGCGTTGGGACAGCTGCAATCAATATGAAGCACATTCAAGTCACCCACGATCAGGATATCCGGCCATGTAGCGTACTTTTCTAGCTTCTGCAGCAGACGAGCATTGACTGTGGTTCACTCCTCGACGATCGATAGGCTTTTCAGGACGTCGAGGCTCGGTGAACCCGGTAGTTTACTAGCACGTATTACTAATAACAATCGGTAATTATTACTTATATAGTCCTCTAATCAGGAAATTGGGAAAAGGAACGCACCCTCCCTGCAATACAAATGGCTCTGCGCATAATTTCAGGAAGTTTAAATAGTCCCGTGTCCTAACCCTTACCCTAGCCCTAACATAACTGTAAGCCGAAGCTCTAAACATACCCCTAACTTTACCCTAAATCCTGACACAACAGTTAACACTAACCTTAATCTTAACCCGGGTGGTTCCTTTGCTCATGTCCTGCTTAGGGGACCGTATAAGCAATCTTTACCGTATAATCTATCACGACATACTAGCAGTCATAGCTTGGAAGGTTGCAAACTGGCACGATCCCCCTGCCCCTCGCATGACTGAGAATCGGGTTGTTTTACCTTATATATCATGTCGTCCATATGGCTGTCACGCATATGAAATCCTACCCGCCCTTACAGTGGCCCGGCACGTCATATGTAAGGAGCACCAGTTTGTGTGACATGCACAGACGTACTGGTTTTGTTTGTCAACCATGACGCCTCCGCCCACCCTCGATCTTCTGGACACTGTCTTACGATCTGATAAAGGTTGGTGGTGATAAGGGAGTGTAATAGATGCTATGCAAGTCTGTCTCATTATATACACATTCATGCTCAATTCACTAATATGCCCAACTCGTGGGCACGCGGGTTTCTTCGTCGCTTGTGACAGTCAAACTATGGCATGATGTCCATGATATCTTGATTGCATTCTTTACCCTTTTGGTTCGCATCCAGGTAGGCATCTCGTAGGAAAAATTATTTGCATGTTTTAAGTTTCTCCAAGAAGTGGGTTGACGAAAATCCAAACCAAAATCGCTTGCCTCATGGACTACGACTAGGTTGATGCGATCATTAATGCCGACTTTCCGCAAAGATTACTGGATAGCAATTCCAAACAATATTCTCTCCACGAAACTGCTTTAGGAGTGCCAAAGTTAAAATGTTCTTTCGTGCTCTGATCTAGGGCGATATAAATCGGTAGCAGTACTCTAATGCAAGCAAACATGTGCTGACATCAATGAAAGTTGTGTATTATACATTCTTCGACCTAGACCCTCACACATCTGGTGAAATATTCCAAACCTCGGCTATATCAGGACTGGGCAGCATGCGTTTGAAGTAAATGACGGCAGCAGAAGAAGAAGAGGGGATCACTGAAACATGGTGGTTATTGACCTGAACTGCTTCCTGTAACTCACCTGTTCGCTTATATCAGTGATGTGACGGCAGTTGAACCTTCGATGCCGACAAGGAATATCGTGTGCCCTACAGCGGGGTAGGGGCAAAGACGGTGACTTACGCACGATAGTAGTGATAGTAGACTTGCACAGCATCTACTGCTCTCTACTCATTTCCCACCTGTGCCCAGTGTCCTGACCAAGTCAAAAGGACAAGGCGCAGATGGCTGGGGAGGATCACCTTGGCGCGCCCCTCATATTCGCATTTTTCTCGGGGTGCGCATCTGTCGTGCGCTGGTCTAGCGCCGCGTTAGCTCCGAGCATCTTCCCCATCTGGTCAACTTCAAAAGGAATTCACAGATGCGAACGAAAAACTGGGGCTTGAACTAAGTCTTTTTGAACACGCATAGGAATTCTGTCTTACAGATTCTTATCCTCAATCGCATGGGAGCTACGTCAGTTTAACCTTAAAGTTCTGGCTATTAACGTTTATCATGGGCATTTTTGCAAATGGAGAATAGTTCAGATGTTTCAAGTGGGGTTCTAAAAGGTAAGAAAGAAAATATGCCATGCAAGCACTATTCCAGATGACGAGACATTAAAGGGCACATTTCTGTAGAAGCCGCACCGAGGCATGTGAAATAAACACTGAGGCAGCTGAAGTACACAGGAAGACTAAGGCGCCTTGACAATGTCCATTTTTTGCAAACAGCAACGAGGCGTCGACATTCGGATTCAGGCGTCATTCCATAGTCGAAGAAAAGAATTTTCATGCAAGGATCTGTCTGAACGGCATCTCCCATCTCACCTCTACACGCGAGCCACAAAACTCAACATGAAAGGACCAAAGTTTAATATTCGATCCAAATTATCAGCTCAGGTGTACGTTTAGCAGCGGAATGGCCTCCACAAGGCAGTAGTGGTGGTATGCCAAGGTGCCAGATTACCTCACCTTCAGCTTACTGTTCATACTTCGTTAACTGAATTGTTCGTTTTACTGAACGGGAAGGACGAACTAAGCCCAAACTCGCGAAGCATGTGTTTTTTTGCCAGGTCGTTTGATTCTCAATCACAACATCTCGCATAAAATCTGTGTAGCCTTATATTATTGATTTGGGATTAGTTATATTGTCGTTCACGTCTACAACAGTGGCTATGATTCTGAGAAACTTCAAGAAATGGTAAATGTCTTTTTCGACAGGCGGATTGCCTGTTAGAAAGCCATCGCCCGGTCATCTGACCTCTTACGAAATAATAATCGGAAGTACATAACGTACTCTCGATTAGAAAGGAGTATTTAGTTGGGGTTGCAATATTAGCTCAGCTAGTTCAGTCGCACCAGAATCCGGGCATTTGAATGAGGCTTTTTCTGGCCAAATGTAAAACCATATGTGGTAAACGGTAACTATTTACATTGTATGATTTTTTTCTCGTTGATTTTTCATGTCCACGTTAATTAAAATATATTGTGCAAAAAAATGTTCAAAATCATTCTCTTGTACTCTTTAATCAGCAACTGTATGCCTGAAAAATGATATCTTTCCGTCCAGAAAAAAATCACAAATATGAGGTTTTCCAAATTTCTTAAATGTACTTGCATACAGCATGGTTGCTTAGGAAGTACATAGCAGGATCCAGATTCATTAAAAGCTTTATGAGCCTCCTGTTATGCCTTCTCAACAGCGCAGTGAAATGCTTGATTTAAACTTATGCGGAACGTATATAGCATGCTGTTTGGAAACCCTCAGTTCAGGCATAATAGCAGGGCGGGTCCCAGTTTATTCGGGAATCACATTTTTATAAACAAAAGATACCTGTTCTTCAAGTATGAAATTGGAAGACGTAAGGCCTTACCAAACGAATACAAAAACCATAATTTTCAAATGGCGTCGATGAAATATATCAAATCATACAGACATCGAAAATCTATAGGAAACAATTCATGCCGAGTGCACTTTTTCCAGGCAGTGGGGAAGATGCTCATGCAAAAGCCGCCATCCTTTCGTGACTGAAATATATTCGGATTATGCCACATGGTAACCAATATTAAAACCCTAACCTACCTAATCCTCTCGAATTGGAAACACATTTCAGGTTTTCGGTTGGCATTTCATGAGATGGGCCGGTTACTGTACGCTTGTAGAGGTTCAATAGTGGTTGTGCTCGGAGCACTACAATCATCAGGCCAAATCCCGGCCTGTAAGTAAACGGCAGAAGACACCAGAAGGAGGGATTTATTGTGCACAGTGCCCTGAGTTGCCCTCTCAGGCATTAGTGGCCACCGGCGAAGCCAGGGCTAGTGCTGACTGCGTCCAACCGTGCCCGAGAGAGAACGAGACAGTTGCGGCTGCTGACTAAATAGGTCTGTGGAGCAAGTGTTATCCAATGGGTGTGCGCTGCGTTACCCGAGGGGTGTCGTGTCTAGTGGCCTGTGCTGCGTCGGACTAGGGAAGGTGTGTTCAATTGGCAGCCTCGACTATCAGGATTCACGTGCGTGTGCGAATGGAAGTGGGTCAAGTGTCTGCGAGTCAGTCAGGGAAGTGCTCGCGGCGAAGTTGCATGACCTTGAGGCAATGAACCTCGAATAAGGACACCAGACCTAGCAATGTTTGCGGTCAGCCGCACGCTCTATAGCTATCTTGCTAGAATCAAACCTGTAATGTCACAGTGCTATTTCACAAACTGACATCTCAATGTATGCTCACTGTGCCCCCTAAACGGGCCCGCGCGGTAGATGCGTTGGACCAACACAGGGGCTGAATCAGGGTGCGGCAGGCGTTATTTTTGTTTAGCTCCCATAGCAAATGCCGAATGGCAATGGTGGTACACTTACGAGCAAGCTCATACCACACCAGCCACTTTCACTATTTATGGCTCAGATTCAGACGTGGTGGCACGGTTAGGAGCGTCTCCGGCCACGCCAACCACCTGCGCCCGACACCGTCTTTGATCTTCTTGACTCTTTCTTGATACCGGGCACAGTCGGATAAGGGAAAAAATTGTGGTAGATGCAGTGCAAATTTACCATCAAATAAAACTAATTCACGCGCAGGTCACAGTCCCTGCACCACCACGCTGTGGCGCATACGGTGGTCATCGTCGGACTACGACCGTCGAACAGTTGTGCCATCGCCCACTTCCCGTTTCAAGGGCTGCGCAAAGTTCACGTGAACCCACAATTGCTGCCACACATGCCTGTGGTGGCACGCCTTAGCTGTAAGCTATCACACCGCGTCAGCCACTGCATCAAATCCCATCACCCGATTGGTTGGCAGGTTCGCACAGTCGATCAGTGCATGGGAGAGGGAAGAGCAAGTGAGATGAACACGGAGAAATCCAATAGCACGTTACACCAGCGCATTTCATACTAAAAGAAGCCTCAAGTGCCTGAATCTTGCGCAACGCGCTGAGTCGTGGCTTGAAATGCTGCCGGCTGACGGAATCAATTGCTCCCTAAAACGACCAACTTAGGCTGCAATGGCTTCTGCTTTTTAGTGACCTTGAGTGTGTTTGTGCGCACGCGAAGTCCAAGTCTTACAGAGCTGGATTAAAGACCGGGTTGTGTGTGGGACGCGCAGACGGACTGTTTGGCTTTTCAGTCAGTACGCCCAGCCGAACTACCGTTTTCTTGCCATCAGAGCAGGGTGGGTGGGTGAGGGAGGAGCGCAGTAGATGCTGCACAAGTCTGTTTCATTATCTACGCGCAGGTTACCGCTGCTGTATCAACTACGAGGGGCATGTGGTTCACGTCGGTGCTTGAGCCAATCGAACTGCCGTGGTTGTCATAGTCGTGGGACGTAAATCTCAATGGCTAACTGCGCCTTGATTGAAATTTCACGAACTTTCGGTCTACTGTACGCACTGAAGACTTAAGATAGCTAATATGTACCAAGAACTCCTTCATTCTTGCTTACTTTTTTGAGAACGCTTCCCGAAAAAAAGCATAAAATAGTAGATTCAACCGCAGAATCTTCGGACATTACTGTAGTATTATTTGATGGAAGGAGCATATTGCAAATTCGCTGAAGACATTATATCATAGAGAAACATTATTACATAAAATCAGCAAACAAAAGAAAGTGGTTAGTTCATGAGAGATTCCACTTCTACAGCATCTACGGTCATGCGATCCTCAAGGCAGGTCCTGAGTAGGAATAGAACCAGTAGAGTGAAAATTTTACGTTCTACAGAATGGTTGATGAATAAGATGTTGGAGCAGGTTGGCAGCCAGGCGAGAGACACGTCCAGTGCCCACTGGGACAGACGTCCGAGTAAAGTGAATGATAGCGCATCCACCACAAACCTGAAGTTGAATGACAGGACAACTGCTCGCAGGCCCGCAGTTATCAAGCATCTGTGTCACTGGAGGTATCTTTCGAGTGATTGCGGATGGGACAGATACCAAGCTACCTGTTGACGCGTTCAAAAATTCCCTTAATCCAGTTTTTGAAAATTCAACTCACAGTGGAAAGGGAATTTTCCGAAGATCGCCTAAATCGCCGACACAGGAGAAGCTTTGTTGAAGCCCCCCAGCTGCTGAACTTGAAACTCGGGTGCAATAACTAGTCCAACGGTGCCCCCGCCCAAGCGACAGTCGAAACAGTGCCAGTGAGAAGCCATTGTGTTAGGCACGGCTTCGCGGAGCCACATATGAAAGCTAGCACATGGATGTAATTAAAGCGAAATTATCACATGATGCAGCTAGGCATTGTGTGCGGCTGTGATTGCGCTTCCCTGCGCACTCAAAATAAAATTAGATAAGGATAGTGAATGTACCCTTGTGATACAAGGTGTAGATTTTGCAGATGCTCAAAGGCTATTACAGCCAAACTGGTGGAGTCAAAGGAGGAGTCAAAGTTCAGCACCACAGACGACGGGAGTAAAAAAGACAAGTTTCATAAAGAAAGGTAGTTTGCCATTAAAAAAAAACTGTACAGTGATCGAGAAGCATGAGGTGTATTAAACGGGTGGTGGCCTGGGCTTCTTTGATCCCGATGGACCTTCGTCTTCCTGCTTCTCCTTCTGGAAGATGGGATTCGGTTGCGTCCTATGAAAACAGAAACATTAAAATAACCAATGAAGAAAGGACACTGTAGCAAGGACACCGCAATGTCTGAGTGTGCAGCTGATTTGCATTTCAATGCATTTGTTAAACCGGATTGACGCAGGGGGGTCAGGAACAACAGCGAAAAGTATCCGTCTTTAAGAACCAATAAAGTTACTCTATAAACCTATGCAATTAAAGAATGTAAAATCGAGCAACTAAATGTCAGTGGTTTGCATACATTGGATCGCCAGCTTAAACTGAAGAATACGGACTTGGACTAAACACTGCTTACTTTAAGTAAGCTTTCGTCCAGAAGGGCTTTTCCTTCGCAGCATCTGCGTGGCGCAGGATAGCCCCACGGATATCACGTTCGGCACGTTCATCAGCTTCGTTCTTCTTTAGAACGATCTGTTGTACCATGTAGCGGTGAAGACTTCCCACGCGTTGGCCAACATCTTCACCGGCCGGAGGTGCCCTTTTCCGGGCGGCTTTATTGGCGGCCTCATTTGCAGCCACCTGGTCCCTTTCACTGGCAGTGATTACAGCAGCGACAGCCAGCTGTGTTTCGTCTTCCAGGTTGCCGAAACGTTTACGCATCTTTCGGGCAATTCGTACGGACTCCTCGTCAAATGTAAGTAAAACAGGCTTGATGAAGGCCTCTGAAGAGCCGTGACCTTGACGTCGGCGACGGCTGGCATCAGAAGCCTGTCTATAAGCGCACATTAGAGCGCTCCTCCATCTCCTTTCCTTCGTCCTCCTCCTCCATCTCCTCCTCCTCCTCCTCTCTCCTCCTCCTCCTCTCTCCTCCTCCTCTCTCTCCTCCTCCTCCTCCTCCTCCTCTCCTCCTCCCTCTCCTCCTCCTCCTCCTCCTCCTTCCTCCCCTCCTCCTCCATCTCCTTTCCTCCTCCCTCCTCCTCCTCCTCCTCCTCCTCCTCCTCCTCCTCCTCCTCCTCCTCCTCCTCCTCCTCCTCCTCCTCTCTCCTCCTCCTCCTCCTCCTCCTCCTCCTCCTCCCTCCTCCCTCCCTCCCTCCTC
>WEDG01010095.1:0-30000 GCA_017591395.1 Schistocephalus solidus | reverse complement strand
TTGCACGTGTGGCCATAGAGCGCGCATCCCACGACCAACAGAGACTGGTTGTATCGGTTCCAGGTGGATGTGCACCTCGAAGAAGGTGGGCCGTATTCACCAGAGGTTTGCGAGTATCCCAGACTTGTAGTGAGCCATCTTGACAGCCGGCACCGACGAGAAAACCATCCCTAAACAATCAGGTATAATTTACTGGTAAAACTGTGTTGTTCCCCAGATGCAAGGGACGAAAAGTTAAGAGCCACGTCACAGAGATTTTAAATAGTGAATATAGAAAATTGCGATGCAGAAAGGACCGGAGATCCCCCAAGTTTAGCCTATACAATGCAAAGTCCAGGAGAATACTCTATTACTGAGAAGTTTCTAGTAATGATTTTACTCGAATAAATGCATAGCAGTAATAACCGGAAGTAAGAGCATCCAACCCTATCTAAAAGCCCCTAAAAATTTGATAATGAAAGCGAAGAAGCGATGTAGCTAGGGAAATCAACCATTTGGCTGATAAAGGAGCACGTAGCCTAAACTGCCGAATGACAGACGCGAACTGTTGAAGACAGTAGCAGCTAGATGCGTAAGGTAAAGGCGTCAGGTAAATTCGTCACCTAACATTCCGAAAACTTGTCCGGTGGTCATGAAGCGTCATTAAATAACCCCTTCCTGTAGCTGCTGCCCAGAGGATTTGATATCAGTCCAAAGACGAGGTAAGATAGGTCAATTTAATTAGACTAAGTCCCTTAATCGCAACTGGCCTCATTTTACGGTGGGCAGCGATCATCATTTCCTAGACACTGTCATGCCGGCCTGTGCTGTAAATGTAAAGCCCAACTATCCGAGCGCTGCTACATCAAAACTGGAAAGCTGCCTGCTGATCCCCTGTGCGCTTTCGAATCATGTCCCACAGACAAGTGCCATCAACTTCAGCATGGTAATTTTCTAGGCAATGCTTCGCGAAACGATGGGGCAATCACCCGGAGTAATCAGTTTAGCGCTTAATTGATGGCGAATAATGGCACTAGGTGGTCTACCACCCAAAAATCATCGCCCTGATCAAGGCCAATTACAGTTCAACCACTGCGCCAGTTTTGGTCCATAAAAATCTTTTACAACCATTAGGTATTTGGTCTGGCGTTCGACAAGGTTGTATCCCGTCGAACATTCTGTTCAACTACGCTATCGACTGGATTCTTGCGAAGGCAATGCATGAAGACGACGGTGTTGAGCTTGCACCCGGACGCCGGCTGACTGATTTCGATTATGCAGAGGATATCGCCTTACTAGCTTCAAGCTTTGATTATCCGCAGTCTATGGTGTCGCGGGTGAATGAGGTCGCTAAATCGGTCGACTTGTCCATAAACGCAGGGAAGTTCAAAGTTCTTTTCACGCTGCATCCCTATCCAGGAGAAGGTACCCCTCGAGATTGATGGCTGTTAACCTCAAGTCTTAGGGCGAGGTTGCTGCCGAATGGACAGAGTAAGGATGACACTGTCTCCCGAATCGATGCTGCTCGTCGGGTTTTCTCAAGCCTTAAAAAGTGCCTATGGACACGACGCGACATTCCTATGGCCACAGAAATTCGCGTGTACCATGCGTCGGTCCGGTCTGTCCTTCTCTATGGCTGTGAATGCTGGGCTATACGCGTGGTAGGTGACCGAAAACTGGAGGCATTTGACGACCAATGCTTGAGGACCAGCCTCTGAGTGAAGAACGCCGACGTCGTTTCCAATGAGATAGTCCGCACTCACGGTGAAAATATCGCAAGGATATCCCAAGCCACCCAAGAACGAGTGAGGTGGTTTGGGCACGTCTGGGCCAACCTCACGAGCTCAGTGTTACTGCTCTGGATCCGGTCCCAGTACCAAATTAGAGGTGTCGAAGAGGGGGTCGGCGCAAAACTTGGCTCGACACAGTTCGCCAAGACATAGAAGGTTGTTCTTGGACCTTCGGTATTCAGTATCCGTCGTTGGCGAAGAGAATGGATTGAGCTGTCCAGGCCTACTGTCGCGGATCGTCACGCGTGGCGGGGCACAATCCATGATATCTTCGAGGCCGGCTAGATCAAGCATCATCGCAGCCATAACAAATGCAAATACAAGTTAGCACATACGCTAGGAGCTACCGTCGAGGAACGTACAGAAGGTAGCGTATCTCATGAAAAGTTAACCAAAATTCTAGTTTATCGATTAGACAGAACTGGTATGTAATGTCGACGGTCGGTCTCAAGGTCTTTCAGTTACTCCAATATGCCAGTTTTAAAATTTACTGCTTTCTAATCACTTGTAAAAACCCCACTCGGAAAAATGGCTACTTAAGTGGCATTAATATTCTCCACTGATTTTCATTCGACTAACAATACTATCAACAACTAAAAGGAGCACCGGTGGGGTCACCTCTATATGAATTTCCGGTCGAGGTAACAATGCGGAAACTAAAGTTTACAGCTCTTCCATTAGCTAGCCCCAAATTGTGTCTACAAAATGTGGATGACATTCGCTGTCATTGAAAAGGACCAACTGGAAACGAGCCACAACAGAAGTTCATTCGCGTTCAAAAAATGAAGTTGGCAAAAAACGCACATTTCTGCATGTCACTGTACAGCAAAAGATGGACAGAACATCGTACCTAAAGAAATAAACGCGAAAGTAATTCTATGCTATAAGAGCCAAAGCTCAATTTCTCACAAGCGGCATACCGTAAACAGTCTGCTTCACCGGGTAAAACACATTGTCATGACGAAGGAAGTTACCGAATCAAGCTAAATTACCTGCTTTAATTATTTTCCAGAATGGTTACCCTAGACATTTTGTACCTCGATGCATGAAGAAACAAGAGTTCAAAGGCGCCCGAAACAAAAACTTGGCAAGTCAAAAACTTGGAAGTCATTTCATAAAACACAAAATACAAGTGATAACCAAACCGATCACTACGCACTCAGCCGGTAAACCCAAGGGATAGGGTTGGTCATTTCGATAAGAAGGAAGTTTTGAAGATTTCATCTGATGCCGTATATTGCGGCAAAACAGGAAAATCCGCCTCTATAAGAATCCAAAAGTATCAACTGGCACTTAAGAGGCGAAACCAAGTAGCCAAACAGGCCCCAGATACCGAGGACACCTTCGCCTAGGACATACCTCACACGGGTAGCGACTGCTTCTTCAAAAAGACCGTTATTTTCGAAGCCATGCACTCCGATGACTGATTCATCAATCGAAAAGTTTCCTACCTTTCGCAAAAAACTACTTAACTGCAAATTATATTTCTTGGGATGCCTGACTTCCAATTTATACGCAGATACATCTGCCAAGCCATGTCGTTTCCTGTACGTACTTTATTGCGAATTACGCCTTTTCAAGTTTTATGCTCAAAAAGGGACCTTAAAGTTTATAAAACGTTTGCAACATGATATTTGTCAAGACTAAGGAATGTTCATCGAAATGATATCGTGTCTATCCATTTACTATTTCTCCTTATAAGGTATGCAACAAATATATTTTCCCGACAGCCTGGCTGGAATAGAAATAACTTAGATAAAATACGTTTTTTAGAATATTGCGTTAGCTGGGCACCCAACGCTCGTGCGACGGATGATAAATATTCATGTTAGAACTCTGCTATGGTGGTGTAAGGAACAGGTGATAAGGCAGCCGAAATAGCCCTTATAAATAATTCAAAAAACGATAATCGTTGCGAGTCTCGATCAGAAATATGGTTACCATTTTGGGTCAGTGGACAGTGCTGTTAACTTAGACCGGCATTGCTATCAAATGAATAAGGCAAAAAAGGAACTGACAGCCGGATCAAAGAGACAAGCGCCACTTTCAGTCTCAGCGAAGCCTCCCAAGTAGGCGGCAGATAAGTTGAAAAGCAAAATTGTCAGTATAAGAGAGTTGTTTTAACTAAAATCCTCTATAAGGACTAGAACTGGGCCTGTGGACTGGGAATACATGTGGCAATGGAAGTTCGCGATATATCGTGCTCCAAAACCAGATTCGTCTCTGACAGGGTCGCCAAAAATGGTATCTTAATGGTAATGGACACAACCTGACCTAGTTTGTCGACCAAAATGACTCGCTCATGCATATCAGGAACCTCAAAAAAATCAGGATATCATTTCACCTAAGTTTGGGACTGGCTGTCGGCAGTATTGAAATAACCAATTGAGGACGCCGGTGGAAGAGGTAAAAGTTTACCATGGACGTATTTCTGGCTATACGCTCTTTACTCTGCGTGAGTAATATGTAAAATGACTAAACCTCGACTCGAGTCTGCCGTTACTAACTTCAACGCAAAGGATTCAGCTGAATTACGAATGATGGACGCAACCAAAGCCAAAATGTCATCGAAAAAACTGCATGAAAGGAGGCGCAAACGTATCAACATGGCATAAGAGCATCCTGAAATGTAGAAATAAAGAAGGTAAGCTCAAATACCATCAGGTCATTGTCAACTGCAGGTATGAAAGTGGGTTCTGAAGCTCAACGTACGGGTTATATATGCTTTCATCCTTTATAAATTCGTGATTTCAAATAGAAAGTGTGGTAAACTTTCATCTTCATGGGAGTAAAATCAATATCCATCTAGCACCAGTATGCGAAGGCTGGCACTGGGGAGCCAGCTCTGAACAATCCGATCGACAACATATTAAAACAAAGAATACAAACTTACAGAGCTCACCAAAACTTTCAAATTTCGCTCACAATTCGCATTGCAACAGGATTATTTGTTGTCCTCTCTCTTAGGGGCCATCTTCGTCTGCCATCGACAGAATTAAGGAGGCACCGTTGCGAAAGGTACATATATCGCTCAAGTACACAACAAGGTTAGTCCGTTAGCAAAAGCAGATGTAGTAATGTATCTGTGAAGTTTTTAAACACTTTGGTCTAACGTCATACGAAAGACTAAAATGGGGAGGGTTTCGGAAATTTGGGCGAAAACGACTGGCGTGAACTATGAAACGATGTCCTGAGAATTATAGCCGCAGACTTAGTGTAAAAGCACTTTTCTATGCATACATTTTGGAGACACGTTGGAGAAAAAAAAATAACTTCAAAAACTAAAACGGACAACTAAATCCAAAGCCGATCAAAGACGAAATACGGCAAAGACCGTCCGTACTGATAGGCGGCGACAGTGTTCGAAGCAAGCAAAAAAATGAGGGCCGGCCTACGTATGGATTTGAAGATGTTTGTTTTTTACGGGGCCTTCTCAAGGCAGAGACTAGGCTGGATAAAACGATACCCGTGTAAATAGTGGGCTGCTCCCAGGAGTTCACGGTAGCTTGCTTAGAGGTAATTAAGTAACTATGTCTTAGTTTGCTGCAATCTAAGTACACTTCTACTGATAACGACAGAATGCAATCTATCAGGTCTTGGAGATTTAGTAAATTTGCTCTTTCGATGATTTCAGCCAAAGAACGGCTTACAGAACGGTATATCATGGTCGTATATAGAAGTGTTGTTGGACAGAGTTCATACGTTCCTAAAAGCACTAAAACTGTCAATCTTAGTATTTTATGGTTACTTTAATTTTTTTGTGAGTTTAAATTAGTTTTCTTTCACATTATGACTGCACCTGGTAAGCGCGTTTCGTTCCGGTCTTAGTTTTGTACCTTTCATCCTCTTGGGTCAGATGACGATAAAAAAACTCGTAGGATTATGCCTTTCACCTCATGTCCCCTGTGCGCGGGCACAGGAGTCCTGATTTTCCAAATGCCTGTAAAGCCCCCACAGACACTCAAATGAGGTTATGATGAGAGATAATCATAGTTAAAGACATCATCATTTCGCAATTTGGCAAAGATGAAAAAAAAACTTTACAATAGAAACGTCTACTTTTCAAACAAACTGTCCTCGTGGTAGAGCTTTGAAGAACATGACTGAGTCGACCATGAACAGGGTACTGAACAAGGGTCTTAAACTTAACTTGGCAACACGATATAATATTGACATGGAGTGAGCAGTGGGAAGTGAGCAGTGGAAGAGAAAACGGGTAACGAAAAAAAAACTGTTGAACAATAACAAGCTAAAAACCACCATACCTAGAGTAGGCACAGGCCGTTGGAATGACTTTTCGGCCCTGAGCTGTTTTCGGTCGGAGAATTTCATGGTATTTTGGGATACGTGTGTCGTTAACAATTGTTTCTGCGTCATCTATTATCCACGTGCGTACTGTAGTGTCCTGCGACCAAGTGAGAAATTTTCGCCCGTCTATAGGGTGCCAGGTACCTCCATTAAGGCTGTGTGTGTGACCTTTTGCACTTGCGGGATCGGTTATATACTGGTAACCACGGATGGTTTCACAAAGAAATTCGCCGTCACGCGTCATGATTTTAGCTTGTGGTGAGGCCGAGACGATCAAGAGGCTTTCACCTAGTGAGCGAAAAAAGATTGAATCAGAAAAAGTTTGCGTTTAAAAAAGTAACTGGGACCGAAACTACAGTAAATATAGGCTGTTGCTAAGACTGCAAGTAATGGATGATAATTATAGGATAAATTGCTAGTAAGGATTCTAAATTTCCGATACACTGATTTACCAGCAAAAATTCGTTAATGCTGTCATCAAAACGTTTTTTTACCAGAGGGACTGAATTCGAGATCTTTAATTTGGTTGTCTTCGAAAGGTTGGAAGCACTTGAAGGCTCGGCAACTTTTATCCATGCCAGAGAAATCCCACAGTTTAACCTCAAATTCGAATCCTCCGGTTGCAACGCGGGACCCGGAAGGATCCACAGCTACAGCTGTTAGTGGCTTTGGACCGTGCTTCAAAAGCAAAACATCGGTCATAGGGATAAAATATGGATCATCAGGTGCTGATTCTTTGGAGTCCTTCGAATCGGGTATCTCTCGCTCATCGGCATCTGAGTCTGCATCTGACGAATCGCTTTTTTTAACTATTGATTCAGTTTCAGACTCCTTCGTTAACTCGGCCTCCAATGCTAATAGAAAGTGAAAAGCCTAAATAGAGGTTTACCAGCTAGTTTTTTGTTGCCCTCTTCGTTCCTCTCTTTTGCTATAGTTTTAGCCTCTTGAAAAGAGCTCCATGAACTCGAACTGTCTCGCATGTTTATTGCTCGTAAAAGAGCTAAAACCAAGCGCTTTTTCGATTTCTTCTGCGCTCATCACTGTGGTTCAATGGGCTTTATCTCTATCAGGTATGTGGCTCTGGACCAACCATCACCTGGTGATATCGCAGTCGGAATTTCGGCCCAATTATTCATTAACCGTCAGAGACTGAAGTTCAAACCAAGCACTGAGGGGCTAACTGGACACCGTGAAATGCGTTATTCTTGGTAAGGGGGCAAAAATCACCGAGTTTAACTTATAAGTGAATAATAATAAGAAGAAGAAGAGGAAGAAGGAGGTTGTTCTTTCACCGGAATCATGGTTTTATTCGTCTGAGATTTCGAACTCTTGCTGGAGTCCATCGTCAGAGATAAAACGGCAAAAATACAACTTGCATTTAAATGTATCAGAGTTCAATCAGACACCAGTGGTGCCAGTCCGGATGAGAGTACGCAGGACCTATGTGCCGGCGCCAGATCGATAAATCGATTGACCGAATTCTCATCAGAGGCCCAGGGTTCAATCAATTCTCGGCTTGTCTGGCAACTGGAGTGAGCGATTATCTTCGTGGGTGTGAAGTTAAACTCATGACCTGATTTTCAGTTGCGGGCAACCAATTCATTGCAACCCTGGAAGCCATGCTTGTGATAAAGGAAAAGACCGAGGACGAGAAGCACTCTGTCCGACATCGTGTAGCATTTGCTGATTGCACACAGACCAAAACAATCTGTTTTGATGAGTGAGTGAAAACTATGAAGGAACTAAGGACGGAAGAACAAATGATCCTTATACCCGCTGATAAGGAGTGATCAACTGTCGTAGTGAAACGAGAAGTCTAGAATGAGAAAGCCAAGGCTCTACCTGATGATATAGAATTTTACAAACCAGCATAGGACGCACAAACCAAAGCAGTAGCAATTCTGTTGAATAAATTAGTCTGAGAATTCAAACGCCAAAATGTGTTTATGGAGAGCGAAGGGTGCCTTGCCGGTGCTAACCAAATATAAATTCTAAATGTAACCAACGGATGCGGCTCTGGCGCGCTTCTATGGTCTGCCAAAGGTCCATGAACCAAATATTCCACTGTGGCCAATAGTCGTTGTGAAAGGCAGCCCCACCTTTAATTTAGCGAAATGGATGTACTCGCAACTGAAATTCTTCCAAAACAATTTGCCTGCCTCAGTCCGTTCAGCCTTCCAATTCCTGGTAGATCTCCAAGGTTGGAGAATTCAATCGAACGAAGTGATGGTATATTTTGACGTGCTGTCCTTATTCACATTCATCCGGCCGAGTTTAGCACAATAAGTCTAGTGCAGGAAACTTGAGGAGTCATACGACGAAACCCAGAGTTCTCTCAAAATTGAACACCTCATGAAGCTGTTCGAATTTTGTCAAAAGACCTACTTCACCTTTGCCAGAGAAACCTATAAGCAGACCAAGGAAACTCCAATTGACTCCCCAATCTCTGGTATAGTGGCAGAATTGGTCCTAAAATAGCTGGAAAAGATCGCATACACCAACAGCAGCCTACATTTTTGAGCCGTTACGTGGACGACACATTTGTAATGGTCAATGGGTACATGCTGCAGCATTTCCGTGATCACTTTAACTCGATCTTCCCAGATAAACAATTCACGAGGAAAGAATAAAAGGAGCAGCAGCTCCTCTTCCTTGATGTAATTGTCAGGCGAAGTCCCAACGGTGAAATAGAAACGGCCATCTACCTGACAGCGATGAAAACCAAACATCTCAATTTTCACAGCCACCATCCGGGCTACCGAGCGCATTGTCGGCATTGCTCACCGACCCCAAGCTACCATGTGCAGTAATTTCATGAGAATCTAGGAAAAATTATATCCTAGTGAGCAGTCACGGGTACTGTAACCAATCTCGTGCCAAGACTGTTTCCGTAATCACACAGGACAGGCTGAACGTATGATTGCTGTGATATAGGGTGATGATTTATCGCAAGTAGCTGCCAAAACCTACGAAACGGATCACGAACTTAACTTTGCAGTCAATAATATAATCGCTGACGCCAGACGCAAAACAAGCCGAGAATTGATTGAATCCTGGGCCTCCGATGAGAACTATATCAATCGATTTATTGATCTGTCGCCGGCACACAGGGTCCTGCGTAGTCACTTCTGGACAGTCACCACTGGTGTCTGATTGGCCCCTGTCCCTATAAATTTTACTCGTTTTTTGTTGCCATTTTATCTCTGACGATGGACTACAGCAAGTGTTTGAAAGCCCAGACCAATAAGGCCATGAATCAGGTGAACGAACAGCCTTCTTCTTCTTCTTCTTCTTCACTTATACAAATCACTTGGAATGTGCATATTCGCCTCCTTTTGGAGTGTATCTCTTTACATAATGAAAAAAATTAGTGAACTGTTGAAAGAATTAAGAGGATAGTGGAGAATAGAGCATAAGATCGGCGAAAGGAACTGGCTTGGTAATAGCAACTCGACGCCTCAACCGATCACGAGTGGCGTTTTTCAAGGCACGGTTCTAGGTCCCCTTCTCTTTTTTCTGTACATAAACGAAATTTCAGCTTCTCACAAATTCAAAAACTTTTTGTTTTACGCTGACGATCTCAAGTGCATTTATTCATTTTCTAAAGACACTGCCAATAGTTGCGTGGATAAAATCAACACTGATCTACTTATGCTCTGACGTTGGAGCTGTACTTGGCAGATGGAGTTTTCTTCATCCAAGAGTAGATTTATGTGTTTTGGCCCCGCCAAGCTTCCTGGACCCCTCGTATTTCAAAATAGTACACTTTTAGAACAATCAACCATAAAAGACGTAGGTCTAAGTTACACGAACAAGCTAGCATTATCGCCTCATGCAGATCGAATTTCTGCAAAGGCTGCACAGATATGTGGTTTTATATCGCATAATTTCTTCCTTCCGGAAATAAAGTTAGACCTGTACCGCATGTTTGTTCTTCCTATTCTAGAATACTGCTGTCCCCTCTTTGGGCTGATGAACGCCTCTGACCGCAGTTAGATTGAAAAAGTTCAGAGGGTTTTTACTCGAAGACTATTTTTTCTTCCTGGATCCAGTATCTCTTATACGGATAGATGCCAGTTAGCAAACATTAAATTTCTGTGGGTAAGAAGACTCGAAACCGGTCTCTGCTTCCTGTTTCGCGTTAACTATAGCCCAAATCTCCCACGAATTAACGCTCTCACTCCGGTAAATCGACCCTGTGCCACTCGTAATTCCTCCATGATCATTTCACCACCCCTTAGCTCCACAACTAACCGGTCTCAGTTTTTTGCCTCCAAATATGCTTTCATCTGGAATAATCTTCCACTACAAATTAGGTTGTCGTCTACATTAGCTATTTTGCAAAAAAAGTTACGCAAACATTTTAACTTCGGAAGATATAAAGTCCTTATTGTCTGTTTCCTTCCCTAACTCGCAAATTTTGGATTTCGAAAAGGGTCCTCGTGGTATTTGAGGCAGCTCCCTTGATATTATAATGGTCTCTTATTATATGTCCATCATCCTCTTCAGAGTCAATTTTATATTGGTCTCTTATTTTATGTCCATCATCTTCTGCAGAGTCAATCTTTGCATTCACTTTTTGCCCCCCCTCCTTTTAAAGTAACATCGCCAAGTCTTGACAATCTTGGAACTTTCCTCCGCTTTTGCAACCCCGACGATGGTCACCGGAATCTGTTGATGATCATGGCTGGTTCTGATGTTTTTCGTCTCTTTGATTGGTGGACTATGCAGTCGGCAAGGTCGCATCTCGATGATGATCTCATGACCTCTACTGTCCCCTCTTCGTTTTGACCCTGGTGTCCACGATGAGTTCGTCCTCTCTCACCTCCACTGGTGGTTACAAACAGTAGCTCTGACTGCTATATTATCTCTCACACGACAAGGAGCGTTCCGAACCCTCATACATTGTCAGCAACATCACAGCACTATCCCATTACATCTAGCTATTATTTTTTAGTGAAGCAGTTTTTTTCTCCTATTTTTTTTTAAAATTGGCGGCTCGCTGAACTCCGCCTCCGATTTAACCATAGGAGTTTTTTTTACTGCTTCTTTTCTTGTTCACCGTTTATGTTAAAGATTGTTGACTTTTGTTTTAAGAATGGCAAATCGTGCTGAATCGGATATGCCTACCATATTGTTCATTTCTGCTGTTAATATGGCTGCTCAAATAGTGCAGCAATTATCCACTTTGTATTTATTTATACCGCGATACTAAGTTTGAATTGACGGGGCTCTCTGGGCCTTAAATATACAATTTATTATTATTATTATTAAAATCAATTGGACTAATTAGTTGCACTTTGCATAAGTATGGTTTAAATTGTGCTCGGTTCGTCGTTCTCTATTAACTGTTTGAAATCAGCTGCCATTTTAGCCTATTTAAGTATACTCTTGTAAATTATTAACCCACTATTTTATATTAAGTGAACCAAAATTCCGTATACTAGCTTACGATGTCCCGCAAGCAACTCGCAAAAAGACGAAAGGTTGCAGCTTCCCCTCCATCCTTGAGTAATGGAGTAATGGAAGGGGACCTATCTAGCGTGTGCGAGACTTCGCAGCCCTCTGTAGATATTGGCAACTCTAAAATCCTTTTGGTATATCTGGAACCTCTTGATCCTCTGATTGCTCAAGCCTTCACCTCGTTTTGCGTTAATCGATCGTCGTCTGACAAATTAGTAGATTTTTTGCTTAAAGGAACTATAATCAATGCCTCTGACACAGTTATCCAACAGACTTTTCAATTCATTGGGATAATTAGCTCCGAAACCGAAGAACGGATAAAACGCAAGCATAATTTTATACTGCGTAATATTCCCAGTTACATATCTGCTTTCGACGGCGCGCGTTTGTTTCTGGAAAGCAGTGGCTTGGGATTCCGATTCGCGTATGATAAACATTTCCACTCGCTCAGTCGTAATGCTCCCATATTATTCACGCTCTCTTCCTTGATAGAAGTTGACTTCATACTCTCTAGGAAGGAGATTAGTAGAGAATGTTGTCGAAAATGGCATTCCTCGGTTTCCCCTGACCTCACCCCAAAGCAGAGAAAACTGAAAAAGTTTAAATTGTCGACAAACAACAGAGAAATGACTACCGCTGTTGCCATGTTGAACAAATCGCCTCCAATTTCATCTACGGCTTCGCCATCTGAATCCCCAGCTAACTCTGCACGGGATCCCAAGAAAACAGTACTTCCTTTTTTCGTTCTCAAGGCGGCAGTAGTCCTCCTATTACCATACCCATACCAAGGTTACCAGTTATGCCTGGTAAACCAACGCAGAATTCTTGCTCAAAGAAAAGTCCAGTTAAAGTCTCAACCACTCGAAAACCGCAAAAATTTAGCCTCTCCACGAAAACTACTCCGTTACGATCGCCTATTTCTCCCAAAAACATCCCCATCCCAACAACATCGAATTTCCAGCTATCACCCAGGCCTCATACTGAGGCCGATAAACGAAATATACAAGCATTCTCGCCCAAAAATAGTGCTTCTGTGCCACTCACAACAGTGCATCCCCCACCCCGCAACCAATTTTCTCTACGGTCGTTTCCCCAGTTGTCTCTCAATACGAAGGGTCCTGCTGAACTACTAGATTCACCTGACCTTCTGTGTCACCTTAATAGTAATACTTTGCAGTATCCTGTCCAGGGATTTCCCGGTCATGCCCCAATAGCTAGCACTTGCGCTCAGTTCCCCTGTCAGTCATTTCCACCTCCATATTTTACTCCGCTTCACCCACATCAGGCGCGTATGATCCCACCTTTTTTCCAGTACAGGGTGGAGCACCCGCCCCCTATGTTCAGTGGCCCGTGAACCACTGGCTGAATTAACCGCTCTTTCTAAAAAAAACAACCACCTTGCCCACTCAAACTGTTCGTTCTAAATGCCAGATCCTTGCTCAATAAAATGCCCCTGCTTCAGACTCTAGTCTTTGTCCACTGTCCAGATATCGTTATAGTAACTGAAACATGGGCAACACCTTCCGTAGCCGACCCCGAACTCTCTCTTATAGGTTATACTTGTACTCTTAATGATCGCCGTGACAGTCGTGGTGGATGAAGCTGTATCTTTATTTAACAAGCGCTGGAATTTCGGACCTTAGATCATCCACAATTTACTGTGGTTGACGAGAGCTGCTGGCTTCGAATTACCTTAAAAAATAGGAACTCTTTACTCATTGGCTGTGTCTATTGCCCGCCCAATACTAGGGAGGATTTCGATCTTTGTCTCTCACAAGCATTCCATGCCGCAGTTGACTTACATTTTAAGTATTGCTTAATTGCAGGTGATTTTAACCTTCCTGACATTCGCTGGTTTCCGGTCCCCTCCGGCCTTATAAAGTTCGAGGACTTTCTCGAGGCCGTAGATATTGGCATGTGGACCCAGGTTGTTGACTTCCTTACCCGAGGATCAAGCATACTTGATCTTATCTACTGCAGAGGTTGCCTGCCTTTGACAGTGGCATCATTAGGCCCACTTTGGAGCTCAGACCATGATATCGTTGTTTCTACACTACAACTCGAAACCGATTAAACGCTTTCCAAAAATATAGCTTTTTCTTCGATTTTCGATTGGAGCTTTCGACAGAATTATAAATACATCTTAACTCCCACGACTGGTCTAATTTCTTTATGTGTCCGGATGTGAACCCCTGTACCGGTATGCTTTACGAAGTTTTAGATCCACTTATTTCTCGTTTTTGTTCCCCGTAAGAAATTAATTAATGTCACGAATGAGGTTATTCTCCCTTTATCTTTTCGCCGTAGGTTGCGTAAACTCTCTCGTCGATTCCATTTGCAAAACGAAATTTCCATTCTGCCCTTAATTCACCGTATTTTTGAGCAGGCCAAGAGGCTAACCAAAGAAAAACGGCTAGCCGAAGAGGTCGAATATGTCGAAAACCGTTCGTTAAATGCAGCGACACTTTTTTTCACGTGCAATAAGAACCCATAGTAAAACATGGCATCCCGTACTACTGGACTTAGTTGGCAATCCTGTAGGTGATGACAAATTGACGGCTGATAGTTTGAACGTTTTCTTGTCCAGAACATTTATTAAAAATTCGACCGCTTCCCCTCCGCCCATCCAGGTTTGGACCGGTGCCGTCCTCGAGACCATAACTTTTACCCTCTGGGACGTAACCGTAGCCATTCGACGTTTTCGTCAATCTTATAGTCCTGGACCACATGGCGTACCGATCAGTATTATAAAGGCGGATGCTAATGATATTTTCCCGTCACTTCTATGTAAGATATTTAATCTAGCTCTTGAAAGTGAAACCTTTCCCAGTGTATGGAAGGAATCGCATATTCTACCTATCCCCAAACATGGCCAATCTACGTCATTTGACGATTTTCGGCCAGTCAACACACTGTCTGCAGCTTCGAAAATCCTGGAGACCTTGATCAAAGATAAGATGATGTATCATTTAACTGAGAATAACCTATTAAGTGCAGCCCAGCATGGGTTTCTCAAAACAAGTTCTTGTGACACATGTCAGCTCTCTTTCTTTGATCATGTTCATCAATCTAGAGATAATGGCTTTGCACTTTACATAGTCTTTTTCGATTTCACCAAGGCCTTCGATCGTGTTGACCATGCCCTTCTTCTCCTGAAACTCTCCTCTTTCGGTATATGTGGTAAACTTCTGAGCTTGATATCTTCTTACCTGAGCTCTCGTACATAACATGTTAAGATCTCCAATGCTATCTCAAACTCGGCACGTGTGAGGAGTGGAGTTAAACAGGGTAGTGTGCTAGACCCACTTTTATTTTGTCTTTTTGTCAATGATGTGCCATGTTTATTTCGAAATGGTAGGCCCTTTATGTGTGCCGACGATTTAAAAGTTGCCTATCGATACAAGCCGGCAGATCGCGACACCGTGCTTGATCTATAAAAAATTATCTCGAGGCCTTTGCCCAGGGGTGCTTCACATTGTGCGTTTCCCTTTCTTGGCACAAATGTTCCGTTATGGTTGTCGGTGACAACCATCAGTCTAATCTAAGCATAGATGGCAACGATATAAATGTACCTGGCGTTGTTAAGGACCTGGACATATCATATTCCAACGGTCTCAATCTTTCAGAGCATTGCACCCTGATTGTCTCCAAAGCACGCAGAACTGCCCGGTTTATCCTCCGAAATTTTAAAAATATTGATATAAGACTCCGCCTTTATTAAATGTACGTTAGACCTGGCCTGGAATACTGCTCGTTTCTATTAAGCCTTCTGCGCGCTAGCGAACGGAAGAAAATAGAATCGATCCAGTACTTTTTCCCGAAAAGAATTTTATCTTTGGAACACCGTAATCTGTCGTATCAAGAACGCTGTGGGCTTGTTAACATTGATCCCTTATGGTTTCACCGAGTGCAGAAGGGACTCTTTTTGCTGTTTAAGCTTTTGAATAGTAGTACATTTAATCCCCTTATCACTGTGAGGTAGCTTGACCATCCTCGGCGCAGCAGTCATCGCAATTTGTTATTATTTCTTCCATTAGCTCGCACAGTTAAGTATTGACGGTTCTTTTCGGTAAGCGCCATGGCCATGTGGAATAAACTTCCCCATAATATAAAAGTCCAGGAGAGTTATTCTTTGTTTAAGATAAATATTACTAGGTCTTTGCATTCAGAACAGTTTCCAAGAATTCTGGGCACTGACACGGTAGAATCTTTTTTCCTGTTTGACGGAGTGCGCGGCATCTGAACCCGATCCCAGGTGTTACCTTGAGGGATGCGCACCGTCTCTGCAGCCTGCACGCGTTGACTTCTTCGGCAGACAGTGAGCAACCGTACACGGATGCTTTCTTGCCTGGGGCAGAATCCCGGTTCCTATCAAAGACAGAGAGACTGCATACAGATTGCAATTGTGTTAGCCCTTCCCTGATCTGAATTG
Source organism: Schistocephalus solidus (assembly GCA_017591395.1). Classification (NCBI taxonomy): domain Eukaryota; kingdom Metazoa; phylum Platyhelminthes; class Cestoda; order Diphyllobothriidea; family Diphyllobothriidae; genus Schistocephalus; species Schistocephalus solidus. Next base: position 14,028 of record WEDG01010095.1, on the reverse strand, counting down.
CTATCATCCTTACAGGCGGCAGTTTTTTCTCCTGAATAAAGATATATATTCAGGAATTTTTTTCACTGCCAGCCTCTACCCATTGAATATTTCATCTGACAATGCCTGTAAACCGGCATTAAATACAACTATTATTATTATTATTATTATTATTATAAGATATTGAATCTTGCTCTTGAAAGTGAAACCGTCCCTCTTTTATGGAAGGAATCGCACGTTCAGCCTATACCCAAACACGGTCGACCTGCGTATTTGACGACTTTAGGCCAATAAGTACACTGCCAGCAGTCTCAAAGTTCTTAGAGACCTTGATCAAAGACAAGATGATGCGTCACCTAACAGAAAATGACCTACTTAATGTGGCTCAACGTGGGTTTCTCGAAAACACGTCTTGTGACACCTGCCAGCTCTCTTTGTTTGATCATGTGCTACAATCTAGAGACAGCAGTTTTGAAATTTACACCGTTTACTTCGTTTTCACGTAGGGCTTTTGATCGTGTTGACCATGATCTCCTACTGGTAAAACTTGCCTCCTTCGGCAAAAGGTAAGAAACCTCTAGACTACATATCCTCCTATTTGAATGCTCGCGCATTAGGTGTTAACATTTCTGATGTTATCTTTAACCCCACGCGTGTGGGGAGTGGAATTATTGAGGGTAGCGTGCTTGGCCTGCTTCTATTTTGCCTTTTTGTCAACGATGTTCCTGATTGTTTTCAGTATGGTAGGCCCTTTATGTATGCTGGTGATTTAAAAGCTTCCTATCGATATAAACCAGTAGATCACAGCATCATGCTTGAGCTCTTAAAAAAAGGATCTTCAGGCCTTCGCTCGGTGGTGTCAGACATGGCGCCTTACAATTTCTTGGCACAAGTGCTCCGTTATGGTTATTGGAGACAACTATAAGCCCCATCTTAGCATAGACAGTCACGACCTTAATGTGCCTGGAGTTATAAAGGATCGGGGCATATCATATTCTAGTAGTCTTAATCTGTCAGAGCACTGCGCTGTGATTGTTTAGAAAGCAAGCCAAACTACTGGGTTTATTCTCAGACATTTCAAAACCGTCAATATTAGAATCAATCTTTATAAAATGTCTTTCAGACCTAGTTTGGTATACTGCTCGTTTCTATTTAGCCTTCTGCGTGCTAGTGAACGGAAGAAGATAGGATCAGTTCAGCACTTCTTTACTAAAAGATTTTTCTTTTCGTAACACAGAAACCTGTCCTTCCAAAACAGCTGTGAACTGACAAGCCTAGACCAGGTGTGGCTTCGCAGATTACAGAAGGGACTATTTTTTCTGTTTAAACTTTTAAACAGTTGTACCTTTAACCCCCTTACATTTCTGAGGCAGCTCAACCACTCTTGGCGCACAAGTCATTTAGTTGTATTTTTATTTCTTCTCCTTCTGGCACGCACAGTTAGATACTCTCAGTTTTTCTCGGTAAACGCTATAGCAATCTGGAATAAGCTACCCATTTTTTACGAGAACAATTATACGGTGCGTTGTTTGAAATTGGTTTCGAATTTCAAGTACCTCGAGCCTACGAGTTTTTAGTCTCTACCTAAGTGTATAAGAAACGGTGCTGGAAAATTATTAAAGAATTGTCTTTATATTCCTCAGAGTTTGTAAATTGCGACTTGGACCCTCGATCTTTGCTGCTTTCTGAAACTCACGCCGGCTGTGTGCTCCCTGCATCTGCTCTCAATCGCGGAAGGGACTCAAACCAAAGGCTGAGTCCTTATATTTTCATATTCTTATTGTTGAAAACTCAGCTGACTCTCTGTCAATTTTGTGGCAATTATAACATGCAAAACTCAAGTTCCATAAGTTTGTTGTCACAAAAAATTGGTCCACGAACAAGCTGCTTGGGACCGTCTATCGGCGCCTCTACCCACTCGGCCATATTGGCAGGGGATCTTGTTAAGCAAGTTAATGGACAAGCAGAAAACAATTATAACTATCATTACTCTGCTATTTGTTCACCTCCCGCTAAACGGGGTAAAAGTTAAGTAAGCTTAACTAATGTAGCTTACGAAGACGAAACATGTATGGGGTGTTTCAGCCTCCAGCAGAAATTCTCAGGGATAGAACAGGAATTAAGGAATCTAAGACAAGAAATCGATAACTTAAAAATGTTTTATCTTGCCCAACTGCTAAAAAGCTCCTGTTCATAATAAACCTACCACAAAGCAAAATTCGTATTCATTTATAGCTTCTTCAAGCTTGCATAAAAGTCACATTAAACATATCGCGATTGCTGGACCCGGTAAACCAGATGAATTTCCGCTACTTCCGAAGGGAGCCCCATCTAGTCCTTGCGCCACTCCACCGGTACTTAGTTCGGGTAGCATCAGCACTAATCTGGCTTTACCGCCCATTGCTACATCACTGGTAGACGTTGCACCAACATGCGATGTTGAAGAGGTTGGCGAGTTTGTAAAGCCAAAGAAGAAAAGGTCTAAGAAGAACAAGTCGTGCAGAGACTTGGCTCCAGCCTGCCCAACATCCGGCTCATCTGGAACTATCAGGCAAAGTGAGCTGGTTACCAGTACTCACTTAGCTGAAAGATCTGAGTAAACAACGGGCCCTTGATTGAGTTGAAAACAGAATGTAGTCATTAAAGGTGTCCCGGAGTCAGCTTCAATTATTCCAAAGGAGCGAGTTAAACATGAGTTGGAACTCCTTCAATTGTATGCAAAAACGCTGCTGACGGACGGCGAGTCCATTCATATTCTCAAGGCATATAGAATAGGGAAGGCTCTGTCTACACCCGATTCAAATCCTTGACCAAGACCTTTTAAAATCATCTTGGAAAACGAAGCGCAGGCACAGCTCCTGCTGCAGAGAAAATCAACCCTGCGGGGTCCGCATTCTGAAGTGTTTTTTCAACCGGAATATGGGTTAAAAGAGTGAATGAAAATGCGACAGCTAATAATAGAACTGAAAAAACGAAAGACCAATTGCGAGGCAAATCTCAAAATAAGGGATGGACAGATAGTTCAAGTGAAAAGAGCATTTCTCTGGCCGACGGCAGTCACCCTGACAGCCTAACTGTCCCGTTTCAGAAACCAAAAACGTGCCAGCTTAAACTAATCGTCCTCAATGCCAGATCTCTGCTTAAAAATATGCCTTTGCTCCAGACTCTTGTTTCCATCCACCGCTCGGACATTGTAATAGTTACAGAGACATGGGCAACACCCTGTGTATCCGACTCCAAACTCTCTATTCTAGGCTACGCTTACATTCGGAATGATCGACACGAGGGGCCGTGGCGGAGGAAGCTGTATCTATGTTAGGCAACCACTTACATTTTTTCCATTGGACTATTGCCAATTTACTGCGGTAGAGGAGAGCTGTTGGCTCCGAGTAGTCCTAAAAGATAACTACTCTTTACTCGTTGGTAGTGTCTATCACCCACCCAATGCCAGCGAGGATTACGATCTTTGTCTCTCGCTGGCATTTCACGCTGCAGCTGACTTAAATCTGAAGTACTGCTTGATTGCAGGTGACTTCAATCTTCCTGAAGTTCACTGGTTTCCAACTTCCGGTCCTGCAAATTTCGAAGACATACTTGAGGCCATAGATATAGGCATGTGGGACCAGGTAGTTGATTTTCCCATCCGAGGATCAAACATACTTGATCTTATTTTTTGTAGAGGTTGTCAGCCATCGTCAGTGTCACCTTTAGATCCACTTGGGAATTCTGATCATACTATAGTTCTTTCTACTCTAGAAATAGAGGCCGCTGAAACGTTTTCCAAAAATATAGCTTTTTCCGTGATTTCAGATCAGCAAATATGAGGGAATTGCTAACACACATAAATTCTCACGACTGGACTAACTTCTTTGTATGTTCGGATGTGAATGTTTGTACTGATATTTTTTAAAAAGTTCTTGGTCCACTCATTTCTCGTTTTGTTCCCCGTAAGGAAATAATTAATGTCAAGGATGAAGTTTACCTCCCTTTATCATTCCGGCGTAGACTGTGTAGACTCTCCCATCGTTTTCATCTACAAAACGACACCTCCGTCCTGCCCTTGAACCAGCAAATCTTTGAAGAGGCTAAGAGGCTGTCTGACGACAAACGACAAGCCGATGAGGTTAGCTTTGCCGAAAACCCTTCGTTAAATGTTGCGAAGCTCTTTTCGCGCACAGTAAAAACGCTGAGAAAAACGCAGCACCCCGTTCTTCGAGATGCTTTAGGAAATCCAATAGCTGAGCTAAGTTGACTGCTGATAGCTTCAATGATTTCTTGTCTAGAACGTTTAGTGAACATACCGTCGCGCCCTTTCCTAACATCCAGGTTTGGACCGGTAACGTCCTCGAAACCATAACTTTTACCCTCTGGGACGTGACCGTAGCCATTCGGCGTTTTCGTCAATCTTACAGTCCAGGACCAGATGGCGTCCCGGTCAGCGTTCTAAAGGCGGATGCAAACGATTTTTTCCATCCCTTCTGTATAAGATATTTAATCTTGCTCTTGAAAGTGAAACTTTCCCTATTTTATGGAAGGAATCGCACATACTGCCTATTCCGAAACACGGCCGGCCTACGTCATTTGACGACTTTAGACCAATAAATACACTACCAGCAGTCTCGAAGATCTTCGAGTCCTTGATCAAAGACAAGATGATGCGTCACCTAAGAGAGAATAACCTACTTAATGCAGCTCAGCATGGCTTTCTCGAAAAAGGCTCTTGTGACACTTGCCAGCTCTCTTTCTTCGATCATGTGTTACAATCTAGAGACATCGGTTTTGCCATTAACACAGTTTACTTCGATTTCACTAAGGCTTTTGATCGTGTCGACCATTATCTCCGACTGCTGAAACTTGCCTCCTTCGGCATAGGTAACAAGCTTCTGAACTTACTATTTTCCTATTTGAATGCTCGCGCACAACGGGTTAAAATTTCTGATGTTATCTCCAACCCCACGCATGTGAGGAGCGGAGTTATTCAGGGCAGCGTGCTCGGCCCGCTTCTATTTTGTCTCTTTGTCAACGATGTTCCTGATTGTTTCAGTATGGTAGGCCCTTTATGTACGCTGACGATTTAAAAGTTGCCTATCGATATAAACCGGTTGATCGCAACATCGTGCTTGAGCTCTTTAAAAACGGATCTTCAGGCCTTCACTCAGTGGTGTCGCACATGGTGCCTCTCACTTTCTTGGCAAAAGTGCTCCGTTATGGTTATTGGCGACAACAATCAGCCCCACCTAAGCATAGACGGTCACGATCTAAACGTGCTCGGAGTTATAAAGGATCTGGGCATATCATATTCTAGTAGTCTTAATCTGTCAGAGCACTGCGCCCTGATTGTATCGAAAGCACGCCAAACTACTGGGTTTATTCTCAGAAATTTTAAAACCGTCAAAATTAGAATCAGCCTCTATAAAATGTATGTCAGGCCTAGTCTGGAATACTGCTCGTTTCTATTTAGTCTCCTGCACGCTAGTGAACGAAAGAAGATAGAATCAGTCCAGCACTTCTTTACAAAAAGAGTTTTTTATTCAGATAACCGAAACCTGTCCTATCACCAACGCTGTGAGCTTACAAGCCTTGACCCGCTGTTGCTTCGCAGATTACAGAAGGGACTATTTTTACTGTTTAAATTACTAAACAGTCGTACATTTAACCCCCTTACATCTCTGAGGCACCTCCACCACTCTCGGCTTACCAGTCATCGAGATGTATTTTTATTTCTTCCTTTGGCATGCACAGTTAGATACCGACAGTTTTTTTTGGTAAACGCTATAGCAATCTGGAACATACTACCAAGAAGTATCAAAATTCAGCAAAGCTATCCCTTGTTTACGCGAACTGTCACTAGTTTTCTACATTCAGGACACCTTCCAAAACTTTTCGGTGCTGACTCTGTTGAAAGTCTCTTCGGTTCTAATAGCTTTCACGGACTCTGAATCCTGTGCCGGTCTTCATGCTGAGGCAATATTACTGGCTCTGCAGACCTCAATCGGCTTATTTCTTAGTCGACAGTGAACAGCCGCTCGCCGACATACCTGCTGGTGCAGAATACCGGATCCGTAACATTGAATGGAGAGGTTCTTCACCGGCACCTGTGTTAACGCGTCCCTGTCCAGAACTTTAATTTATCAATAAGCTGCAGTTTTTTCTCCTGAAAACACCTGAAACAACAATCAGGAGTTTTTTCACTGTCAGCTTGACCCTCTACTGTATATATATTTTTTTGACATTGCCTGTAAACTGGCAATAAATAAATAAAATAAAACTGTCACTAGTTTTCTACATTGAGGACACCTTCCTATAATTTTGTGTGCTGACTCTGTGGTAGCTCTCTTCCGTTCTGATGGCGTTCACGGATTCTGAGTCCTGTGCCGGACTTCACGCTGATGGCAATATTGCCGGCTCTGCAGACCTTAATCGGCTTATTCCTCAGTCGACAGCGAACAGCCGTTCGCCGACATACCTACTGGTGCAGAATACCGGATCCATAACACTGAAAGGAGAATTACTTAACCGTGCACCTGTGTCAACGCTTTCCTGTCCTGATTTTTGATTCCTAAATAAGCTGCATTTTTTGATCCTGAAAAAACTCGAAAGAACGGTCAGGAGTTTTTTTCACTGTCAGCTCGACCCTCTACTGTATATCTCTTTTGACCTTGCCTGTAAACTTGTAATAAATAAATAAGAGGTGGAAGATTTCGAGCAAAATTGAAAAAAAATGTCTCTTTGTGGATGAAGGACCCAAAAGTTAGCATAACGAAAAAAGTGAGGCAATTTAACTATACATGTGAGCGCGAAGAATTAAGAAGACGTCGCAATGACCATTTAAGGTTTTCGATAAAGACTGCTTTTCTAAAGTCTTTGGTAAGGCCACATCTTGAATATGCGATCTAAGCCTGGTGACCGTGGACCCAACAGGACTAGATCATGCTCGAAAGTATGCAGCGGCAAGCCACAAAATTAGTAGGAGGTCAAGGTGAACTGCCATATGAGATTCGTCTAAATAACCTAAAGCTCTATCCTCTGAGTTAAAGGCAGTTGCGCGGAGACTTGATACCAACCTTCTCTATCGTGCGTGGCATGGATTGCGCCCTCCTATGTGATGAATTTTTCCAACTGGCCACTACGAATAATCTCCGAGGTCATTCATTCAAACTAAGTGTGCCCGAAGTAAGATTGGATGTGAGAAAGTATTTTTCACCAAACGTGTCGTGGAACCGTGGAATAACCTACCTAAGGCGATTTTAATGTCTGTGGATAGACTCAAGCATCGGCTTGACATACATATGGGCAACAGACAAACTTCTCTCTCAGTACGTCACCTTTGGAACACGGACGAAAGAAGGACAACAATCAAACTGTCTTGACCTGATTTTTTTACCCGAGATGAGGAAAATGTGCTAGACATACAGGATCGACCGCCATTAGGTTCAAAGTGATCACATTACGCTGTGCTTCGAGTCAAGGGAAAGTGGGTGTTTTCACCTAAACTTTCACCACCAAGGCCTCTTAAAATCATTCATGAAAAATGATCTTCATTTTTCACTTCTCCTAGAACGGAAGATGGCTCTCCGTAACTCACACAGGGATGTGTTTTTCAACCGGATTACGAACGAAAGGCACGAAAATGAGAATGCTGAGAACAGAACTGAAAAGGAGAACAGAACAAAGGAGAAAATGGCTCCAAATAAAGGACGGGAAAATAAAATTGATGAAGAGGTCTTTCTTATGGCAGACCCCGTACATAATCAAGGCGGATCCTTAAACAGACGGGGGACACTAAATACGATGTACCCAACTGTACAGAGCTCGAATAATAAAAAGAAGGTGCTCAAGAACTCGGATGACGACCACTCATCAGAACTCAGCGTAGGCGGGATGGACACCAGTTCATCTCGGAAAGCACTGACAGACTCTAGCATTCAAACGCACGAAATGAGCAGAAGTCAATTTAGTGGAGTTACTCAGTCTAAATTGAGATGTTTGAAAACAAATTTTCAGAGTCTTCTTTCGAAAAGTAGACGAACCCAAAGCACTAGTCTCAGACCGAACCCCCGATGTCATTGCCATTACGGAAACGTGGATCAAAGCCGAAATCACGGATTTCGAGGGTTTCGATCGGTGGATACTATCTATTTCGAAGAGACCGAGCAAAATAGACAGGGGAGGTGGAGTGGCCAAATACGTTAGGAGAGGTAGATCAGCCAGTCGAACAAGCGCATGCCATCTTCCTTGAATATGAATATGTCTGGATAAAGATTTAAAAAGGATTGTTCACAAAACCTACAATTCTTGACGATCTACAGACCACCGAACCTTCCAAGAGCAGCTGAAGTCACTCCTCCATTTGCTCAAGGGAAGTAGCAAGTCACCAGGAGGTGCTAATTGCTGGAGATTTCAATGCACCTACAGTATACTGGGTAAAATCTGACTGTTGATGGTGCGCTCATATCCTTCAGCCACACGCTAATGGATCTCACTCTCGACCAACCTCTGGTACAGAAGGTCAACATACCAACGAGATTTAGAGAGAACCAGAGAGCCAATTGCCTGGACCTAATATTTACGAAGGATTCTCTAACATTGATGAAGTGTATTCTATGGCACCCCTTGGTAAGAGTGACCATAGTACATTGCTGTGGAATCTCTCCCTTTTTTCTCAGCGCCAGAAGAGAACGCAAGGCAAGCGAAATATATGGAAGGCCAAAAAACTCCTGTATCCGACTCTTACAAAGAAGAATGTGGTGTTCAGGGTTCTGCTTTTTGGGGCCCACTTCTCTTCTAATCTACATATACCACTGTCTCAATGACCTTCATTGTGAAACTGTCATGTTTGCAGATGGCATAAAAATATGGACTAATGTCAGCTGAGCTGATGACGCAAAAGGGTTATAATCGAATATCGACAAACTAAGTGCCTGGTCGGCCAGGTGGCTTGTTAAGTTTAATGTATCCAAGTGTGCGATCCTACACATAAGCGCCAGTCGAAAAGGTATCTGCAGAAACACCAGTACTTTATTAATGGCACTGCATTGTAAAAGAGGTGGAAACACACAAAGATCTTATCACGTGAACAACTGCGAATTTGATGCCCTCAGAACACTGTAATAAAGCAGTCCAGAAGGCAATATGTACACAGCATTGGATCAGACGTGCGTTTAAAATATTTCTCCCTGATCTCTTCGGAGAAGTCTTTGGTGTCTTCGTGGGACCACATTTAGATTATGGAATGCCAGCATGGATACCGTGGACGAAGAAAAATATTGACCTCCTCGAACAGGTGCAACGGAGAGCAACGAAGATGGTCAACGGTTTTGAGACCTTACCGTAACAAGACAGATTGAAAAAGCTTGAATAATTTCTTCTTTCCTACAGGCACTTACGGTGCAGCCTGCTCTGGACATTCCGGATTATTTGGGGCCATGATACTTCCCTGAAATCAGAGGAGTATTTCGAATCTTTCGGGCTCTTATTTTCTTCCACAATGTTTTTGCCTATAATTGTGAAAAATGCATTCGAAGTTATGTTATGTTTTGACTCAAAAATTTAAATGTACACCATTTTATATTGACTGAACGTATGCAATGATAACTTAACATTAAAAGGGCCATCAAAGGCAATGCCTGATACCCTTCAAAATATACAATTTATAAATACTTTCTTCTTAACTAGATGCCAGTTGGCGAAACTAACATTTATTTGGGTCAAGAGACTGGAAGCAGGCTTTTTTTCTCCTTTTTTGACTTAATTATATCTCAAATCTCCCCAAGATTTCTGTCATTATACCCGTTAATTTTCCTTATAATATATGAAATTCTGCACTTGTTATACCTCCTCCTGCATCCTCCACGTGTAAACGCTCAGCATTTTTTGCTTCTAGGTATAGCTTTCTTTGGAATAACTTGCCAATTGAAATAAGTTCGTTTACTTGTCTATCTGCGTTCAAGCGAAGACCACACATTTATCTTAACACTGATTCGATTAACCTTTTATTTTCCGCATCTTTTTCCGAGCAGCTTTCTCTATGACTCGGAAAAAAAGGACAATCGAGATTTTAACTGACCCGGTAGAATTTATTTTTCTCTACCTCGAGTCCCCCATGAAGCACGCTGACTCCTTTATATCACCAGTCATTCAAAAGATGAAGTCATTCAGGGTGTACACATTCAGACGTACACAGTCTTAAATGCCGACGTTTCGTTCGATACTTACTATCATCAGAATTAAATTCTGAATCCTAAGATGCATAGGCCTCAAGTTTACTGAAGCCTTTTCGCGAGGTTTTTTCAAGCACGATAGGGATCAAGAACGAACCCCATCGACGTTTCACAATCTCATTCGGAAACGTAACTGCAGTACGAGCCGACTCTACCACCTTACCTTATATCCCTAAGCAGTTTTTTCTCCCACCATCTATTTGAAAATTGAGGCATATTACACTCATTCTCCATGTTTAAGGTAGTAGTTTTTTTCAATGTTTATTTTTCTAGTTCACTACTAATTTCAAAACATCGCTACCCATGTTGCAATAGATATAGAGTAGATGTACGCAAATAGCTATTTATCGAGATAACTGTCTCTTAAACCTCATTGGTTTGTCAAGTTATGTAATCAGACATTTCATTGGTTGCAGTTTTTTAAGCGCATTGCGACACCTTTTGCGCGCGTACGCGCCACTATTTGCGTGAACGGCGTGGTAAACGTTATCTGACTGCACCTCCGCTAACCTGCCTTAATTCATTTATATCTGTTAATTGCTATTTTACTATTGTTAACAATGTTTATGCAGGAATCAGGCAGAACACGAAGACGCCGAATTATAAGGTATGGGGAAGTGGAATTCCGTGAAATTGTGGAGACCATTAAGAGAAGACGTAGAGTGGAAGAGCTGGAGCTAAAAGCGTTACATAAGAACGTAATTGTTTCTCTGTCGAGGGAAAATGAAGGAAATAGGTTGTCCGCGGTAAGTGTTGTGGAATAAAATCATATAGGGGCATCGGAGGAAGAAGAAACTCATAGGACCATTAACTGTGAATCGGATCAGTTAACGATTCAGAAGTTACGCGAATGTGCTTTGTGAAATAACATTTCACATGCACACATACGTGAACTTTTGGGGATACTTGAGCCGTCCACACCCGAACTGCCTGCTGACCCTAGAACGCTCCTAGGAGCTACGTTTAAGTTAGAGGTAGCCCCTATGTGCATGGGGGAATACGTCCACGTTGGTTTGGAAAAAACAACTTATATGATTATGCTTAAGAATATGGTGCCTGTAGCCCGCGATTTGGAAATATAGTTGGCCATTAATGGTCTCCCGGTTTATAGAAAAATCAAAGACCGAAATGTGGCCTATTTTAGGAAGAGTAGTGCGGCCCTTCCACAGTAACGTATTTCCGGTTGGCATTTATTGTGGAGGTGGGAAGCCTTCCGATGTGCACGCTTTCTGTAAGTTAATTGTTAAGGAGACTACACATCTGCAAGATAAAGGCATCCCGAGGGAGGACAGTAGCCTTACTAATCGCGTTTATTTGGGTGCCGTAATATGTGACATGCCGGCCAGGGCTTTTGTCAAGCAAATTAGGAATGTTAATGCTTACCATGGTTGTGAACGTTGCACAGTCACCGGAGTATATATTGGAAAGGTCGTATACCTTGAGAAAGGGCAGAGAGACAGGAAAGACGAGGACTTATTGCAGTCCATTGACGAAGATCAAATAGTTGGCATATCTCCATTTGTGTCATGCAATCTTGGACTTATTTCAAAAATTTGCCCTAGATCCACTACATTTAGTGTACTTTGGCATGGTTAAGAGGTTACTAAGTTTATGGGTTAAGAGTCATTGTTCAAAAGCTAGTGGTCACTTTAACACCTTTGGTACTTAAGACAGTGGAGGTGGAGGTTTTTAGACCATAGGTTGCGTTCTATAGGTAGAAATCTACCAACTGAGTTTTCACAACGAGCTAGGTGTTTAAGTGACTTCGATTCATGGAAGGCAGCCGAGCTCAGGCAGTTCAAACGGTTCATCGGCGTTTTGGTTCTGCATGGTATCCTGCCTCTTAATCATTTTAAACTATTCTTATTACTTTTTACTGCGTTAAGACTGCTAGCATCTCCTCAAACTTGCAAAAGTAATATTGGTTATTTTTTTGTATTTTATTTTATTTTATTTATTTATTGCCAGTTTACAGGCAAGGTCAAATAAATATATACAGTAGAGGGTCAAGCTGACAGTAAAAAAAACTCCTCATCGTTGTTTCAGGTGTTTTCAGGAGAAAAAACTGCAACTTATTGAGGAGTTAAAGTTCTGGACAGGGACGCGTTAACAAAGGTGCCCGGTGAAGAACCTCTCCAATCAGTGTTACGGATCCCTTATTCTGCACCACCAGGTATGTCGGCGAGCGGCTGTTCGCTTTCGACTGAGAAAAAAGCCAATTGAGGTCTGCAGAGCCAGTAATATTGCCCTCAGCATGAAGATTGGCACAGGATTCAGAGTCCGTGAACGCCATCAGAACCGAAGAGAGCTTCAACAGAGTCAGCACCCAAAAGTTTTGGAAGGTGCCTGAATGTAGAAAACTAGTGACAGTTCGCGTAAACAAGGGATAGCTTTGCTGAATTTTAGATACTTCTAGGTAGCTTATTCCAGATTGCAATAGCGTTTACCGAGAAAAACTGTCGGTATCTAACTGTTCGTGCCAAAGGACGAAATAAAAATACATCTCGGTGACTGGTGCGCCGAGAGTGGTCGAGGTGCCTCAGAGATGTAAGGGGGTTAAATGTACGACTGTTTAGTAGTTTAAACAGTAAAAATAGTCCCTTCTGTAATCTGCGAAGCCACAGCGGGTCAAGGCTTGTAAGCTTACAGCGTTGGTGGAAGGACAGGTTTCGGTGATCTGAATAGAAAACTCTTTTTGTAAAGAAGTGCTGGACTTATTCTATCTTCTTTCGTTAACTAGCGTGCAGAAGACTAAATAGAAACGAGCAGTATTCCAGACTAGGCCTGACATACATTTTACAGAGGCTGATTCTAATTTTGACGGTTTTAAAATTTCTGAGAATAAACCCAGTAGTTTGGCGTGCTTTCGAGACAATCAGGGCGCAGTGCTCTGACAGATTAAGACTACTAGAGTATGATATGCCCAGATCCTTTATAACTCCGGGCACATTTAGATCGTGACCGTCTATGCTTAGGTGCGGCTGATGGTTGTCGCCAGTAACCATAACGGAGCACTTTTGCCAAAAAAGTGAGAGGCGCCATGTGCGACACCACTGAGCGAAGGCCTGAAGATCCTTTTTTAAGAGCTCAAGCACGATGTTGCGATCAACCGGTTTTATATCGATAGGCAACTTTTTAAATCGTCAGCGTACATAAAGGGCCTACCAAACTGAAAAACAATCAGGAACATCGTTGACAAAGAGGCAAAAATAGAAGCGGGCCGAGCACGCTGCCCTGAATAACTCCGCTCCTCACATGCGTGGGGTTGGAGATAACATCAGAAATTTTAACCCGTTGTGTGCGAGCATTCAAATAGGAAAATATTAAGTTCAGAAGCTTGTTACCTATGCCGAAGGAGGCAGGTTTCAGCAGTAGGAGATCATGGTCAACACGATCAAAAGCCTTAGTGAAATCGAAGTAAACGGTGTAACTTGCAAAACCGCTGTCTCTAGATTGTAGCACATGATCAAAGAAAGAGAGCTGGCAAGTGTCACAAGACCTTTTTTCGAGAAAACCATGCTGAGCCGTAATCAGTTGTTAAAAATGTTTTACTCGCAAATGTTTTTGACTGTTTGGCATGGAGCACATGATGTACAATGTGCACAGCTTGATGCACATCGCAGATGACATAGAACGACACAGTCCCCTTGACACCTTTTTCAGTTTTCCTTTTGAAAGCTACTTAGGTAGATTAAAAGAAAAATGCTTAGAAGTCCTGCAAGAACTTATCAGCAGATAGCTAGACGTTCAAGTGAGGTTGAGGTTAACACACGCTCTTTGGAGACTTCTTTAACGAGGTTCCTTCGTGGGCATAAGGGTGGTCCATTAC
>WEDG01010091.1:0-72027 GCA_017591395.1 Schistocephalus solidus | reverse complement strand
GTTCAGTACATGCAGCGCGAGTCTGCTATCCTACTTTAAAGCTAAATCACGCGCAGTCACCGTCTGCTCCAATTTCTACGCATGGAGCATACCGTAGACATCGTCGACTACGACGGTCAAACGTCGTGTGTGTGCGTGTGTGTGTGCTAAACGCCACGTGATGCGATTCGTTGGACCAACACGGGGGCCTGTGGGACGGGCACGGCATGCCGTCGGGTTTGCGCTCCATAACAAAGCCGAACATAAAGGTGTGGTTTACCTGAGGGGCCGTAGGACTTGGGGGACTTGGCGCGCAGCCGCCTGCGTCCTCTCTCCGCCTCGGTCTTCTTGACGACTCGTCAATGTGACACCGGGCTCAGGTGCGGGGAGATCGAAGAGCATGTCATCGTGCAGATCAAGCTGCGAGTCTACTATCGCTTTCAAACTAAATCGCACGTTTTCAGTCACCGTCCTGCTCGCTTTCCCGCCCAGGCACATGAAGGTGGAAGCATCGTCGGACTACTGACGGTCGAACTGTCGATGATAATGTGTATGTAATGGAATTGATGCCAGGAGTGAGAGGTGGGGAGTCTCGATGGAGGGTTTGCGGAACGTGACAGCAAGGTGGAATGTGCAGTTGTTGTTGGTTGCATTGCGTCGACGACGTCCAACCATTGGCTGATTCGCGCGCGGAAGATTCGTTGACAGCGCGGGTATGATGGCAGGGCCTGGGCAGCGCATTTTCCTCACTATAAACAATCTGACGCGCTTGAAACTATCACGGTGCGATAAAAGCCGTGGCTTGGAAGGTTGCAAACTGACGGGATAACTCGGACCGCGTGGTCAGCCCAATTTGTGTTTTGTGTGAAGTGGCTGACTGGCAGACTGAGAGTCAGGCTGCAATGGCTCCTTCTTAATGTGGTCTTATGGCACTCCCACTCCGTGGGATCCGAGCCAGGTGTGGTGGTACGCCGAGGGGTGGCTCCGGTCGCACCAGCCATCAGCGCCCTCTTCCATCTCCGATCTTCTTGCCTGTGCGTGAGACCGGGCTCAGGTGGAGGAGGAGAAGAGTGTGCGGTAACGTTAAGCGCCGCGGTTGGAAGGTTGCCAACTGGCAATTACACTCAGACCTGGCAGTTAGTCCAATGTATGTTGTGTGGAGTGGCTGACTGGTGGTCTGAGAGTCAGGCTGCGATGGATCCTTCTTAACGTGACTTCTGGCTATCTCACACATGTGAGATGTAAGCCGTTCAACCCCCTGTTGTATGAAATCCTGGTGCTCGTGTTTGGGGGGCCAGGTGGTGTACGTAGTACACGTTGACGAGGTCACCATCAGCTGCGCCCACTTCCGCATCAGACAACTGACCGGCTCGGACAGCGGTTTGATTGTGGGGGTGGGGGAGAGAGTGAGGTCGACAGCTCAGCGCATGTTCCTCACTATAAACAATCTGAAGCACTTGAAACTATCACGGTGCGCTAAATGCCGTGGCTTGGAAGGTTGCCAACTGACGGGATAACTCGGATCGCGTGGTCAGCCCAATGTGTGTTTTGTGTGGAGTGGCAGACTGGTGGACTGAGAGTCAGGCTGCAATAGCTCCTTCTTAATGGGGCCTTTATGGCACTCCCACTCCGTGGGATCCGAGCCAGGTGTGGTGGTACGCCCAGGGGCAGCTCCGGTTGCGCCAGCCACCTGCGTCCTCTCCCGCCTCCGGCCTTCTTGACTCTGTCTTCACACCGGGCTCAGGGGAGGGAGGAGGAGAGAGTGCGGTAGATGCAGCGCAAGTCTACTATCACTTTAAACTAAATCACGCGCAAGTCACCGTCCCTGCTCCACTTACCCATGGAGCATACGGTGGACATCGTCGGACTACGACGGTCGAACTGTCGTGTGTGTGTGTGTGTGTCTGTGTTTGTGTGTGTGACTTAATTACACCTGTAGTGTGTTCCCACAGGCGTGCACGTACGGTTTGGTCTAACGCACCTCTGCACGCACACATGCCTTCACCTGCGGCAGCCCCAGCAACAGACCATGTGGTTAAATTGCCTTCGATTGCGGACGACGGACAATCAAGGCGCTGGAGGCCGCGTAATCCCGCTCCTGGTGTGGTACCCGCAGACGGCGTTTATGCCAGTGGGGGTAATCCCTACATCGTGCATTTTATGGGAAATCAGGTTACGATGTCGTATGGCACACTGCCTTCCCCCACCCTCGCCCCTTACTGCTGTTCGCTCTGGGTGGTAGATTGTGCACAAGTGGGTGTGTGCGTATGGGCGGATGTGGGGTTGTCCAGTGAAGTACTAAAACACCGCAGTGGTGGGGAGGGTGTATGTACTTGAATGAGGACGTGAATATTCGCAACACCCGGGGGGAAGGGAAGAGACGGGGGTTATCAGCCGAAGTGCCACGCGGCATACGCCATAATCGACCAAGGGCCTATCGTCTACCCCTCCCCTCTGGCTGGCCAATCTTGGAAGCATAAAATACCATCACCACTCTACTTGGTAGTGGTAGAGATGGGGAGGGGGTTGCCGCTCTGATGATCCCGACCTGGCAACAAGTGTTCGACAATAAAAGCGCTTTAGCCCTATCGTCCGGCCTTATGCTTCAAAATATCTTGAGGACAGTCTAATGAAGATCTCTTTATAACTGACCGTCCTCCGGTGAAGATCTGACAGCGGTTAGGAAACGGTATCATCGATGAGGTTGCCACTGTCCCAGTGATGGTAGATGTGATCGATATTCCCACCACCTAGTGATGCATGCTGATTTCCTGTAAAATAAAAGGTTAGAGAAAATGGATAAAGCATTTCCAGTCTATGTTCTATCCACGGTCAGTCATCCGCAGATCCGGGCCGGGATGAGTTAAGACTTGAACCGAGGTCAGTTGGTCATTTAATATTTGACTCAAAGACTTACCTGAGCCACAGATCCACGTCCGGCGGGTCTGTAATTGCAAGGCGTAATACACATGGTCCTGCAGTGAGATTAACAGAGCAACTCCCATGGTACTCTCAATATTTCCTATCACAGTTAACAGAATTCGAATCAGTGTCCGAAGTGGGAGAGAATTTACGTCAATTGCGCGATGAAAACTGTTCCGGTTACAAATCTCGGGTTTTTAGGTTATGGTACGGACAGTTGAAGAAGGTAACAAGTCGGTCTCCACTGAGCCAGAACGAAAACCTCTGAAACATACTTCATTCTGCTGGCCCTCCCCAACTCTTTATTCCTCTCATCCTTCTTCTCTCGCCTAGGCGGTCGAAATTTACTCCATTCTGCGAATTAACTGGGGGGAGGGAGTCAGAAGTCGCTTCCGGTAGTTTTACCAATCTAGTCTCTCATATGTCGATTTCAGATGTGCAATAAAATTACATCGACAGCAGAAAATAACTTAACTGGCTGCTAGATGACCCCTGCGAGGTTCTCTGGCTACGCCCATCTCCCTCGTCCTCGGTAGTATTTTGTGTGCAGTGTCCATGGCTTTGGTAATATAAGGGCTTCTATTGACTCTGGATTTCAACTTCAAGAAATAATATTTTTGTCCCATTTATTGCTTCGATTGAGAGTCACTCTCCTTTCAAGAGGGCTTTTGAAATTGAGTTCCAATTTCTTTCTGCTCTACATTCACCTGCTAATGTTTCTTATATGTACATCGTTTGGTCTGTTTTATTCATTTTATACTAATTTTCAATCCTCTTTGTTTAGTTAACCAACAATAATGAGATCATCCGCGCACGACGCCAGCACTGCTTTGAAAGAAGTCAAATCTGGTCTAACTTTGCGATTCATTCATTGATGACTCCTCATTATGTTGACACATGCAGTTTTCAACCATTATGTATCGCTTGTTATCTTCCAGTGTTATTTGCTTTGCGTACCCACGGTGAATGAAGGACGTTTTCTTCAAAAAATTTGAATTATAGTTTCAAAATAAATCGTATGTCTATCTCTCTCTTACTTATTTTCTCTACTTTAAAGATAACAAAAAATATGAACAAACCTAAAAAAGGCAAGTTAGTTCCTCCTGAATTCTGACAAGGCAAATTAAAAATGGGATCATTTGCTGACAAGAAAATTCAGCCATCTTTTGTTGAAAAATCTGTTAGGTGATAAAATACGGTTACCAACACAAAAATTTGACCAGGTGTGACACCGCTGATAGAAGCGAACAGGCGAATTCCAGAAGAAGTTCAGGGACAAGAAGTTTAGTTGTCCGATGTTTCGGATTCTCACTCGACCCCATCCTCAGCGACAGTGGCAGCTAATAGTGATAGAGGCACAACCGTGACGACGACACACATCCGTAGCATCCTGCGCAATGCGAAGGCACTGCAGCATGTCAACGCACTCAAGCTGCAGTAGATATTGCTGAGACGTACAAACTAGCTTTCTATGGTGCAGTTATTAATCATGGAACAGTTTTATCCACGTGCGAATTTTTTGAGGGTCTAAAGGAGGCTCTTCCAGCTCACTTTTGTAAAAAAATCCAGTAAGCTGATCGACCGATCCGTCCGTTTCGTTTTGGCCTGTCTTTCAAATTCAATTACAATGTCTACATTTACCTTTGTATTCGCTCTAACGTAGACATCTTTCACCCGTTCTCCCACTATAGGTGAACATACTACTTGACAGGTTGACAGCAACTCTACCGCATAGAGCGGAGTGATGAGGAGCGCGCTGGATTGCCTTGACTAATAGTTTCTAAAGCTTGACCTCGCCATCCCTTTGCCTGACCGAAACTTTTGGTCGATTGACGATAAGACTGTTAGCTGCGATCGGCACAGAATAAATCCATCGTCTATCGTGTGTCACGGTTATCGTCAGGGTTCAGTGCTCATCAGAAGTACATTCGATCATTAATAATAATAATATCGGTTAAATTCACGCTCTACCTCCTGATCCCCTGGCGAATACTCAACCTGAGAAGGTGATCAACCAGTCCCCAGTGCCCCAATGAACAAGTTTCCGTCTGAAATTTCCATGAAGCAGTCTAGTCGTTCCATTTACCTTCAACAATCAACATATCATACCGAGGGAGCTCCTCAAACAGCTCTTGTATTTACACCCAGGAAGATCCTTTACTGAGCTCATGGGTAACTGATGCTGGAACGTAGGTGGAAATGATGGTGGTCATGCCAAAGTGACCATGCAGTCGAACGTATGCCAGCCGGCCGTTAACTGCGACACCAGTGCTCTGATAAACTGGCCGTCACACCGCATCAACCAGAGTCGATAGCCTTTCTGGAGTAGATGCTGAAACGGGAGGTTGTGCCCAGGAAGCCGAGTCCGAGTTACACTTTTCAGACAAACAACAGTAATTCATGCTGTGTCAATAAAAAATGCGTATTCTCAAGCCGAAATCGCCTCTCAAAACATGATGCCGAAGGCTCCTTCCCGACTAGATAGAGCAGCTCGCATACTATTTATCCGCGTTACTAATACACTATTGGGGTTATCGTAGGTCACCCTGAACACCGCAACAGTGAACGTAGAAACGTGATTTGGTTGGTTTCTTGAGTATTTTGAGCACAGGTTCGAGTTTGCTTACACTGGAGTTTTTGCTCGATGGAATCTTAAAACAAGGTAAACGCGACCAAAAAACGCATTTGTGTTCATTCAACTGTCATTATGTCACCACATCGTTATTGAGTTTAGCGGCATTTTATATACAGTGTGAGATGCCAGATTTCTGCATGGTAGGTTTGTCCAAAATAGAGGACTATTTACTTACCTTCTAATCTGCCATGAATACCAGCACACTATCCACCATCACTAGACATTCCACCAGCCAACAGCTAGGTGAACATACAGACTCATATTACCGAGGCAGATCCGGATTTCTAGTTTGGATGCGAGAAAAAAAGAGTAAGGCGCTATTTTCAGTGTTCACTATCAATGATAATTCAAAATGAGATGAAACTTAATTTTAAAAATGAACCCTTTTACTTCGCGCTCCGCACAAAGCCATGTTTGTGCAATATTTTGTTTTCTCAGTAGATTTTAAGGAATGTCCCCTGGGTTACGTTTTCCTGGTTCTCTCTGTGGTATAGCGCCACTGTCACTTCTTTTTAAAATGTCCATTAATAAGTAATTATTTGTTTGTAATACTAGTATTTTGTTTGACCTTAAGACCCGAGGAGTTAAAGTTTCACATTTTGAATCCAATTTCTGCACATAATGACTCCGACTACGGCGTTGATGCCATAAACTCCTCCTCCTCTATGTTAAGCGCTCATTCAACCCATTAAATTCCACTAACACGTAATGAGTTTGCGCTCCCTGCGTCCTAATTATCCTCATTCTAACTATAATTAGTTCTAACACGCAACTATCAGAGACCATCCAGCTCCAACTGACGAGGAGCACTCGCAAATTTCAATTGAATTGTTAAAAACCCCAGGGAGGATGACGGTGTTGCCGGTGCTGGTGGTGGTAGTGGTGGAGGGAGGGATGAGCAACTACCATCGTTTTCTCCTCTCCGCCCCCTCCCCCCACCTACTTTGCATCCCCTGTTTGTCTGTCTATGCTGTTTCTTGCTTTCTAACCCTGATTTATCACCACCGACTCTCTTCCGCGCTGTGTAAACTCAATGGCCAAGACGAAGCTCACTGTGCCAACGGCCATTGCTCGCACACACGCACGCTTCTCGCCTCTGCAATAGGTTGGTGTAATTAATAGTCTCCTTGTCTCTCTCGCTCAAAAAGGGCACGCCACAGGAACTGTCTGCTTTTAAACCCACGCCTACTCATGCTACCTCCCTCCCTGAACAGTCCCTATCCACCCCGCCTTTACTCCGAGTCGCAGAAAATCGTACACACGCTAGTCAAATCCACAATAGTCTCAAGCAAATGCATAAGGGGATAGATGGGAGAGAGGGTAGAGAACTGGATGAGGCTCTCGTGCCTACTTCGCAGCCTGGGAAGAGCCCACCACCACGGTCAACGCCACATCGCCAATCCGCACGCCCGGTTCTGGCTCCCTCTTTGATCGCTCGACATTTCGACAGCGTAGAGCCCAGTAGTAGGGAAGGAGGGTGCGGGACTGAGGTGAACTGTCTTGGGGGGGGACACGGAGGGCAAGCCGGCTTTTGGTTGGTTCTGGCGATCAGCTTGCTGTCCGATCGACCCACCTCCTGACAAAAAGTGCATATGTCACAAATAAGCTGTTATTCCAACTGAACCTAGTGGGGTGAGAAGATACTCTACGTTACGGGCTGGAGCGGTGTGTAGGGCGGGTTGCTTATGCGCGCTGCGAGAGGATGAGGGGAGGAACGTGAGGGTGAACCGACTGTATGCGTGCATGCATTGTCGTCTCCCCGCTTAGCTAATAACTTCTTGTCTGACCCTCCGACACGCAACCATGTCGGAACGACGGGGGACATCAGTGTCTTAGCTGCTGGCTGGTGCATCTCGCGTCTGTTGACTTATATTTGCTATGGTTACAAAACGATTTCTATCGACACTAATACTACTAGCATTTAAATAAAATCCCCATCAAATTTCTCTTGCGTTCGTCCCTCTTTCCAGGTCGAGACGACATAACAAACAGCAACAGTTATACTTTTGATAAAATAATTATTTTTTTATACTACTGGTATTATTATTAAAAATATCAACCATAATGCTAATACAAGTATTATTATAATATTAGTATTTAAATTGTCTATTTTAGTAGTGGTATTATTATTAGTAGAAGTAGTAGTAGTAGTAGTAGTCGTAGTAGTAGTAGTAGTAGTAGTAGTAGTAGTAGTAGCAGTATGAGTAGCATTATTGGAAGTGGTAGTAGTAGTAGTAGTAGTAGTAGTAGTAGTAGTAGTAGTAGTAGTAGTAGTAGTAGTAGTAGGAGTAGTAGTAGTAGTAGTAGTAGTAGTAGTAGTAGTAGTAGTAGTAGTAGTAGTAGTAGTAGTAGTAGTAGTAGTAGTAGTAGTAGTAGTAGTAGTAGTAGTAGTGGTAGTAGTAGTAGTAGTAGTCATTAACTTACATGTGCCCTCCTGTTGTATGATAGTTTGACTACTTCCCGACACTTCGACCGTCAGTTTCGACTACGTTCACCGTACGCTCCACAGCATGGTGCAGGAGGGACGGTGAATTGCGCGTGGATTAGTTGAAGGTGATAGTAGACTTTCGCTGCAGCTACCGCACTCTCTCTTCTCTCACCCATCTCTGTCCAGTGTCCAGACAGAGTCAAGGATAGCGGAGGCTGGAGATTACTGGTGCGGCCAGAGACGCCCCTGATCGTGCCGCTACGCCTGACTCAGATCCCACGGATTGGGGCTTCCATAAATGGCAAGATTTGTTGGTGCGGCGTCAGCCTGCGCCTACGCATGCCACCACTTCCCTCTCGATTTTCGGCATTTGATATGGTAGCTTAACCCGAATAACGCCTGTCTTGCCCTGATCTGGCTCCTCTGTTGGTCCAGCGCATCTACCACGTGGCCCATTTAGGGGGCACAGTATGACTACTAATATCACCGTGAACACCCCTAGAGAGATAGATGTCCTAATAGCCCATGATCTCGGATTATGAGGTGAACTTTACTGTTCAGAAATTCAGAAAAAATGCACGTCTGTCTGTGCAACAAGCCATTCCAAAATGTGTCCTCATGGGATTAGAAACTGATATATCCCACCCACTATGGGGTTTAGAAAAAAGATTCCTGTCAGCTTATTTATTGCGGTCGCTTTGCTGGTTACTTAAACACAGAAATAAAAACATATCAGAAAAATTCTTTCAGTTAGCCTCAGGTATTCTTCATTTGGTGTTGAGTTATAAGTAACTACTAAATTTAGGCTAAAAATGAACAGTTAATCTTCCTTCCTCTTAATCTGTAATGCTGCTTTGGTGTGGCTTTGCGGATGCCTACAAGAACCCCAGATCCGAAATCAGAGGTAAAAGGAAAATGTAGGTTTCAATTATCAAATCATAATACAACTAGTAAGAAAATAGCCTTCCGGTTTTGGATATTTGCTATCACAGACGACGCGACTTGGGCACGTGACGTAATGGAAGAACTCTTACTTACTGCTCAAGTCATCCCGGATTCAAACTGGCTAGACATGACTGACTAAAAATACTGAAAAAACCAGCAGCCGCTACTTTAGTTTCTCTCGTTCTCTGCTTGCGTGATATTCGAAAGTTCATTCGGGAATCTCTCGGCCATATTCGGTTCACAAACATACTTTTAAAGTTATAAAGAACGTGAGAGACTACGAGTATCCTAGGGGATAAATCATTTGCTAATAATATAACCACTTTATGAATGAACCCTCGAAACTCTACACTGAATATATTTTAATGAAAAAAACAGAGAATAAGCATTAAGCGAAGATATGTTCAGGATGCAGATGGAAACTTATTAAGAAGTCCTGTCAGATGAATCAGACATTGCTGAAATGACTACTAATGTAAGAAGGTAGGAATATTTGGTGATGAGGGTTCGCATTAGATTTAACGTTTGAGTTATTAGAACGGTTAGAGCTAAAGTTAGGACACGGAAAGAGGTAACCGCTGGAATTTGGCGTATGGTCACCTGTAATAGGGGAGGGGTCCATATTTCTCTGTCCGACCGGAAAATATTCCATTCTCATAGAACCAACACGTCCTTATATGTACTTTTTCATGAAAATGTCTTACTATGTGATATAGGATTCATTTCTCAACTCTCCCTATGGGGAGAAGAGGAAAATGAAACACTGAAAGCTCCCGTAAGTAAATTACATTTCTTCTGGATATAGACTTCTCCAAGGCTACGTTAAACCAACTCTAGTTTAATAAGGTATTTGGCAAAGTTTGCCTTTCATTCGTATATTTCCGTAAAAAGACCTGATCTACTTTCTCCTCTTTAAGCATCCTCAAACACCCATGGTTTCCTGAAATACTTGCGCATTCGTATGACTTCCACCCCGGCAAAAGGGTTAATAAAGCAGATCAGAGGCCAAAGTAAGAAAAATCAAGAAACCATCAACCGCGTTTTATGAATAAATAGCTGCTTCCGCCGATCTCTTGCACGATAAACGGTCGTACTTAACAGACTACAAGCCAAACGTATTGATCATTTGAATCCCCAGCTTCCTGAACTATGGGTTTGAAATTACAAAGGATAGTAAGGCGTTCACTTGAACCGATTGTGATAATCTCGACGGCCTCGGTCGGAGTGATTACATTCCGGTTCCCGATGAGACCTCGTAGCGCAGGTGGTAAAAGCGTAGGCTGTACCCAAGCATCACCCTTGTTTTCGTGGGTTGCTATCTTACCCAGGCCGTTGAATTTTTTCCAACTTGTTCAATTGAATTACTAAAATCTGTCAAAAATACCAGTGATTATATTGAAGGAGATATAATAAAATCAGTATCACTGGCAAGGAAACCCACTCACTAAACGTAAGCAAATTCGCATACGTAAGCAGTACGACTTGGAAAAACATAAAGATCGGCTACGAACTTGTAAGTCCGATATCCGAAGCTGACCAAGTCTTTGCCTAGCTGCAGAGTTTCGTCTGGAATCAGCGAGATATCCTCCACATCACGAGACTATGGATGCACAGGGCTGTTGTCCCGATTATGCTCCTCTATGGGACAAAACCATGGACTCTACGAAAGCCGAGCCAGAAAACTTAGACATCTTTACCTCAGTTTAGTGTGGGGAATGCTGGAAAGAACCAGCATCCGCATGATCCATGTCCTGGGGCGGCAATGTTATGGAGAAGCATGACGAACGCTGGCTCAGGCATCTATAACCCAATCAGGATAAACGTCCAACATTAGCAGACCTGGAGAACCGTCGCAGGAATTGGAGAAATCATTTCCGTTGTCAACCGAACAATCCTAGCTAAGGCACAAAGAGAGGCCCGCACGAATAAAGTATCGTGTAACAAGAATGCAGGCGCCCACCAGCTGTCCTCGTATCCGCATTGTCAGAGTGTATTCGGGGAACGGATTGGCCTCTTTGGGCATCCACAAACGCAGTGCAAAGTCAATACGATCGACCTACCTCTTATCTTACAAAACACCACCAGCATCACCAGTTAGGGCACTCTGACCGTCCTCTCCACCATCTTCCCTTCCAACAGGTGTGCGGACTCAGGTTCATTCCGTCCTTATCGCGACCACAGCTTCGAATCAGATCGCGGCCTGATAAGTTGCTTGAAAATCCATCGCACTGATACAGTCGAACCGATGGGAGGAGCCCCAATATACAATTTTCCCTCCCTTCTCACATGCCCACACTGGTCCAAGACACTGACCTATCGTTAGGGCCTAATCGGCTGTAGGCGCATCCAGATAGCTCTTCGCTGAAACGTCACAGTCCATATCCAATCATAACATACACCCTTAGGCCACACACGAACCTATTCAAAAACCCATGCAGACCTGACACCTCTCCGGGAAACACCATGCCTCAATCCTATAGAAAACATGCGATCCCCTTTTCAGCACCAGTAGTACGGGCGAAACGTCACGTGTCAGCTCATGCACATCTCATTTAACTGAGAAGCACGTCCTTTGATGTGGCCTAACACACGAAAGGCACACCAGGTCGTGTGTGACACGCGGAGGACTAGCGTTTAGCCTTATCGGCCCCCTTTACCCAATCCCATAACAAGTTGACTGACATGATTGGATAGCTGGCTGGTACGCAGAAAAGGGAAGAGAGACAGAGAGTGAGATCGAGCTTGAGGAATCCATCCTTATAGTAATAAACCTGACGTGGCTTGGAAGGTTGCTGAGTGAGCGTTGGCTCGCTTCTTCCCAAAATAAAGGGTCAGGCTGCAATGACTGTTTAGTAAGGCGGCTTTTACGGCATTCAAAACCTATTCAAGATCTGATCCGCGCTTATTGTAAACTTATATATATATATGAGTATGTGTGGCTCACCGATCTGCTTAAGGAACATTTATGTTCCGTTGTGCCCTGGAACTCATACTAGAGTACTCACAGGCAGTCGCATAGCGACGTGTAGCATATATTGATAATTTGGAACCGACAAAGACAAGGGAGACCGGAATGGCCATTTCTGGCTTATTAGCCTGTGAGTACTCTAGTCTGACTTCCAGGGCACAACGGAACATAAATGTTCCTTAAGCAGATCGGTGAGCCACACATACTCATCATATTCCCGATCGCAACCGACAAAGCAACGAGCCCGTGGCTCAATGGTTATAGCGTTCGACTCAAATACCAAAGGTTGCGGGTTCGAATCCCAGGTGTTCCACACTTGGGATTGGGTATAACTGGCTGATGACGGCTAATAAGCCAGAAATGGCCATTCCGGTCTCCCTTGTCTTTGTCGGTTCCAAATTATCAATATATATATATATATATATATATATATATATATATATATCTGGAGTGGATACTAGATCATGTGTTTGCCATGCGCATACGAGCTGTTCAGATTTCTTAGTCTTGGATCTTGTCTTCCCCTCGGAGCATGGTTCGGGGGAGGTGGAGAAGAGATAGTGTGGTAGATGCATAACAAGCTCACCTCATTATAAACTAATTCCCACGCTAGTCACCACAGCAGGACCACTGTTATTGACGTCATCGCTGGCAACGGTCGAACTGTCCTACTGAAAGGGATCGCACTGTTTTAAAAGCTTTTTAAAACCATGTCTACCTATGTCGCCAGGCAAGCACAGCGAGCTTCAAAAAGAAGTAGAAGGTCGTTACCGGCCGCTCGGGCTTCTGAGTTGTAGGATCCATAAATACTAACCTATGAGCTGCCGGTCTGGCCATTATCATAAGCGCATGCAGCCCTTTTGTGAATGAGGCTTCACAGTGTTTCGGGTCTTCTGTGACACTGAATGATGATTTGCGGGCCTCAAATAAGGCGTTTATAGTCTGAAAAACCAGGAAACTTAATCGTTACGCCCAAGAAAACGTTGTTTAATCATATCCGGTTTTCTCTCGACCGACAGCACTGGTACCACCTAACGTCGCCTTCGTTCAGAAAGCGGCACTTGCGTTTTATCACATGCACATGTCAGCGTAAACAAAATTAATTAAATTTACCGAAACTTAATAGACCGCCTTACACGAACTATCATGGTTGAACTGAGTGACTGATAAGTTGTGTGGAAAAGCTTACTGATTAAGACCGAGGACAGCAGCCCTCGTTCATACTCCTGAATCTTCTGTCGAGACTTCGGTTCTGTATGAGGTCTTCTTTCAATTTCGTTAATTAACCGAGCGTCTGCCACCTTATATCCTTCGGACTAAATTTATCAAGTTAAAAATGAAGTCCACCATTCACCCGCCATCATGACATGGTTTTTGATTAAGGCCTGCTGTTCAGCAGAAACTTCTGTGTGAAGAGAGAAGTTTCGAACACACATATGGCAGCTGTCCCTTCTGTTCCTGCTGCCTTATCATCCACGAAGATCATATGGGCTGTAGGGTTTTTGGGCGTAACAGCACTCTGCTTAATTGACTTTCATGGTCTGAAGCCTTTCACTGCACGACTGCACGCACAATGCAGCAGCCCACTACGCCGCTTTCCACCGCTGCTCATTTCCTCCCCCCCCCCTCCTAGTCGGCAAATTGGACGCTTCTTAGACTATTATCACCCCTAAACCATGCTGCTTGCGTAGATTTCCTAGTCTTCAGAATATTTATTGAGATGGAGACAATAAATAGGCAATAAGAAGTTTCGATGGTCACGCGTCTGTCGTGGTGGACGAAGACAACTTCAACTTCTGGAGAAGCAGTTGTGCTCTGCATATACTTTTGATTGTAACGAGAACCATTTGTGCCAAATTAGGCTTCGAAGGTGTGGTGGTGGGTTTATAAATCATGCTGTAACTGGCAATGCTACAAAGTGTTCTCTCCACTAGCCAAACCGCAGGTTGGCGACTGCTAATAACTCCATCCTTGCCTACCAATCAAAATAATCTGAATGCAGTTCCGTCACATAAAAACGGGGAAAGTGCAGATTGATGTCCACTATTAACAGAAAAACACAATCCAAATTTGAAAATATGTTTGAGCAACTCAAGTGCAGTAAGGAAGAAAAATGGGCTGGATAGGAAGAATAAGATGGTTTTGCTGGAACGAGATGTTTATTCGCGTAAGGTTTTGGGATTCTCATTTGAAATTACTATAGATAAGAGTGCTAGACACACAAGGGGCACGGTGTTTGTAGGATCCAGTTGCTATCTAACCACACACCTATTATAATTAGAAGCTCTCGCATTCACCATCAAACGCCGTAACTGGTGTAGTGATTGTCTGTCCGTTCACACCCGACCTCCTCTGAGGACGGGTGAGCGTAAGAAACCGAAAGGCCAACGACCACATCTCCTTTAACTGAACTGTTTTCTGAAACATATATCTTCCCTTCTATTGGGACCGAACGCAAGTACTGGTTACCGCAAAGTCACCCGTTCTCTGCCCTCCCCCCCCCCTTCCCCAGCTTTTAAGTGGCCAAATGAGGTAAAGACGGTGGATGGGCGTGGGCGTGATGGTTGACCGAACGTTTGGTCCCCATCCCTCATGTGCCTCACGCATTTTGAGCATTTGACGGAGTTCAGGTAGACTTTGCTCATTCGAATATCACCTCTGTACGTGTTTCCTAAGGCCACTTTAAAGAGGAATTCCTAGCAACCCAGCATGCATTACGGGCAATGCGGTTATCCCATCGGTTGATTGTCCTGAAATTTATAATATAAAGAGAGCACGATAACCAGAACGCATGGCTGATGTGTCAACAGGAGGAAAGGTGGCAAGGTATCAGCCGCTCTCTCCTCCTGCATCTAGGAAGAGTGGCAAGTTGGAGCCAAAGTACCTGGGAATTGGACCAGATTACAAATTACATATCTTGAAATACCAGTACTTCAATACATATATAAAACAGTCCACGTGTTACACGCGTATTTGACCTCATTCAAGTATAACGCAAGAGCCTTGGCAGTTTTGGGGACGTATGAGATAAGTTGACCTGTCTGCTCGGTTGCGGGATGTTGCCACCAGGGCTGCGCTGAGGGAGACTTTGAGGGAGACTTTGCTCTGAGGGAGACTTTGATCTAAATTGCTGCCCTCGCCTTTCAGGGGTGCAGGTTTGTTTCTTAATCATTTGCTTCCAACATCCACACCGGTTCCGCAACTCTGGTTAATTTTTCCCTTTAATTGTGAGAGAGTCTATTGTTATTTGGTTTCTGGACCACATCAACGTTACTAGCCTTAAGTTATCGCCTAAAAAGCAAACTTTGCCGTTTTTGGAACTCGTTACTTAATGTATATTTGGCTAGCATTGCTTTCTTCCAGGGTATTTGGGACATCGAATGCCAAAGAACAGTCTGGGAGAAGTTTTCAAAGTTAACAAAGGAATTACGCGAAACAGTCGTGTTAAATATGGGAGCCGTGGAGGTCAAAAAAAACATTTTATTTCACTGTTAATTTCATTGGCATTAATTGAAAGTATGACACAAAGGGAATGTAGGAGGTAATAAAAATATTGGAATTTATTCGAACACAATGATTTTTTTGTGGCAGGAAGTTTTTGTGAACATGTAAAGTAACGAGTAGTTTGTATGTCACAATGCCTCGCAGAGTAAAATTACTAAGATTTAGAATGAAACTTAATGAAGGAAAATTTCAGCAAAGGAACCATTTTCGTTGGATGATTTATTCTGAGGTTCTGAGCCAGGTTTAAGTATTTACAATATATTTTTTAATACTATTTCCTAACGTGGACTTGCTGCATAACATAATTCACCCGATGTGGCAGGCCTGTCCAGGTACGTCTCAGGCATGCAGTCAGAAAATTTTATTTTCTATCACCGGTTATCGTTTGACTGGAAGGCTCTCGTTATAGCTGCTTGTAGACAAGGCAGTATTTGCTTTTTACAAAAGTCTTATTTATATTATGTTGATATTCTTATGGACAGAATACTTTTAAGACACTATGGGGAATAGGAATGTCTTGCTGCCGAAAAGGTTTGCTTTGAGGCAGGCTGTAGCCACTGTGCATGTTAATGGACGTCAGACACTCTGTCTACGATCTATCACTGTGTGTGCGCCATTTGTGCGATTTACCCAATATCCCATTCATTTTTATTCCCAGAAGCGAGCTTACAGTAATTCGAGCGGTAATTCCACTGGCAAACTTTGACAAAACCCTTTCAAGTTTAAGCCTTCGGCCGTGGTATCAATCGTCCACTTACCTGTAAATTGCATGGAGTAGGCGCTTCTTTCGCGTGACTCTTATATCCCGCCCTAGAAATCCGATGCTCAGTTTAGTCAGCAAGCTTGTCAGGTATATAGATTTTTACCGATAAATATACTTATGCTTGTTCAGTGAAGACATTCGCACGAATATCTGAAGGTGATAGGACTGATTACAGGAATTTTCCATTATTTTATCAAAGGCGAAATCTTACTTTGACAAGATGACATGCCCACGTAACATAGAACATGGGACTAAACCACGTCACAAAATTCGTCATCATGCTGGTTCTTGAATGATAAGAGTTTCAGTCAATTGACAAATGTAGCTTAATATAAAAAACCATTAATTGCACGGAGTTTATATGTATTTTTGAAGATAGCTGCCTCTATGAATAAAATAACACGTCCTCTGAAAGTTGTATCAATAATTCCTTCCCTCAACTGATCTTATGGGAAATGACATCTTTTTCCAAAGTTTTTAGCCTGGATAAATGGTTTTTTTTTCGTTCTTAAAAGTTCACAAGTATGACCCGGTTTGAGAGACTTGCACAGAACATGTTTTTCCAAAGGTAGATCAAATTTGCTGATAATGTATGCAGTATGGTCCATACCGACAGCCATATAAACTATCAGGAGGCTTTTTAAATGTGTATCTAGGTTTATGGGGATTTACTTTAGAGGAAATACATTTACCATAGGTAATGATCGTGAAACAGCTGTCGGCGTCCAGCGTGGTATTAACCTAGTGAGCTTTCTATGTACTGTGTGTGGTATGTGTACTTTGGCATAATGTTCTCTAACTTCAGCAGCCCAACTGGCGGGTGAACAGAATGGGATCGAGCAAGTTTCCAACCACCTCAAGTGAATTTTACGTACTCCATCTGTTGAAAGGTTGATATACCTGCCTTCGGTAATGATCTTGAAAGTGTTGTCTCTTCTGGTGTGTTGGAAGCTTACCAAACTTTCTAAGTTTTACGTAGTTTGTAAATTTTATGATGAAGTGGACGTGTAGGTCATCCATTAATTGGATAAAGGCATCGTACAGAGATTTTAAGAACAAAATATACTTAAATTAAAACCAGCATTTTGCAAGTGATTTGGAATTACGCTGCTTGCTAAGTGTTGAATTTTTAGCCGCACCTAACTAGACCTTTCCAACTGACGGTGAAGCTCAAACATTTCTGTTAGGGTTTCGTGGGTTTGGGTGCACTGTCTTTGTACACAAGTACGTACTAGCTGCAAGGATTTAACAAGTCTCCGTCCTTATAGAAGATATTCCGTGGTTCTTATGTACCTTTTTAAGAGATTTTCAAATATTGGTACCTTGTAAACATCATACCTGTGGTAGGGAACAAATATACATACACACCTGAACTATCTTCCTGCGAAGTGCCTTTCGATCAATTAAAACAGGCAAACAGCGAAAATACGATTTTTACCTTTTACATATATTTACGAACACCACACCTGTTCTCCCAGAAGACCGCTACTATCACCATTTGCATATTGCAAGTTTTCTTGGGCCATAGTTAATGAGGGGGGTACACATGGCCGTATCTGACAGATATTTTTATGAGATAGGATAACCTCTTTAAATATGAGACCCGGAAGTGCGTGGACCGCCTAGGATCCATGAGTGATCTAATACACTGTGTTGTGTGGTCACGCATGGGCCTGAGGCTAGGTCTGGCGTCAGAAACAGCCCTAACAGCAGGACCATTATGCCGTGGTACAGTGCGTGGGTAGAGGGGGCGTGGCTGGAATCAAGAGCAAAAGGAGGAGAAAGTGGGCAGGGTGGGGAAGGTTGTTTGGTCCCAGTTCAAATCCCTTACCGAATTCCAGTACCGATGGTTCTGTCGGCAGCGCAAATATAATGACTAGCCCTTTGAATCCCAGTGAATTCTGGACGAGAAGGAGGAGAAGGAGGTGGATGGTAGGGAGGAATTGGTATAGGTTTGGTTGAGAACTGTGAACAAGGTAAGGTCCGCGTTTGAACATCTGTGTGCGCTTCGATGGGGACAGTGTTGCCGGCAAAATACCGGGAAAAGAAATAAAGAGGGTGTAATCTACCGTTCCACAGTGGCTGTTGTCTCAACATCAGCCCGTGACCGCAACTACTTTGATGCAAGTCAATTTCCAGGTCACCTGACTTGGAAGTGAATTGCACACTTTGTCTTGGAGAATTTTATCCGACCTCTAAAAACCCAGTTTAGGTACTTCACTATCTGTGACTGGGACACCGCCAAGGACTGTTTAAGTAAACAAACGCTGAAATTGTCTGAAAAACAAATAAACTTTGGGCAGTGGTACATCGTTTAACAGGAAGGTTATATTTTTTACACTGAAGTTCCCAAAACATCTTAAATGCGCATTTGTAACATTTATTCCGTTACAAAATTGCAGCAGATTGATCAGAAAATATTTGTATTTCCATCTGATAATTCAGGATAGAAATGGTGAGCAATGCCATCATAAATGCGTTCCACTGCTTCGTCTCCACTGTCACCTCAATGATTATCGTCGTTTTATTTCCGTCCCCGTAGTCCCCCGAAACTTCGGACTTTGCGAACAGTAACACTTTAGATTCTCGAGGGTGATAAAGCTATTTTTCTCTGTCTGTTAGTGAAGCTGATTGTGAGTGTTTTTATACCTGATCCAACCAGTACTTGAGAAAATTGCTTCGTGTTCATTTTATAGATAGTCTGCTTGACTGACCTATGTAGTTTTTCTGAACCAAATGTTCCTTCTTTTTGGAGTTAGTCAATCGAAACTTTCAATCTCTCCTTTGAAGCAGAAATAACTGCAGTCTTTGACGTTCAGGACCCCGACTTAGCTACCGTTCCCCTTTATGTATGCCTTTGGAGCGCATGATTCGTTAGCCAGTTAGGTGGGTTGGTAGGGCTGCCTAAACAGGATTCGAATTGGAACGCTCCGCCCGCATAAAATAAGTGGCCTTACGGTAACTTTTAGGAAGGGTAAGTATATCCGTGTCTTAACGCTAACACTAACCCTAAAACAAAATTAAACTATCAACTTAATCTTAATCCCAGCCATACCCATACCTTAAACCCTAGAGTAACATGATAATAATCTTAACCCTTAGCCTAATCATGACCCTAACCCCACATATGGCCAAATATATTCGTGCATAACCCGGTCAGTCTCACTTGTGAGTCTTCCAAGGGATGTGTCCTCTCTTATTCGCGGCAGATTGGCTTTCTCTGTCGTATAACAATTTAAGCTGCTATGTAAGAGGAGTTGGAAAGTTTAACACCAAGCACAGTCGTAGACATAAAGGTTGCTCACGGATCGAATCACCAAAATATTGATAGCTATACCGGTCCTGAAAAAAGGAATTTTGCACCCATCGCAACCGAGAGCAATTCAATGTTTATGTAGCTTTGACACGAATAAGAACACACCTGCTTTGCCGGGGACTGTTCACAAAAAGAACCACAGAAAACTGGTTTGCTAGAAAGCATTGGCTAACGAGGTTTTTCAAGGCACGTTTACATTCTGCTGTAGTTATGCTTTCTCCGATTCGGAGATGAAGTATAAGAACATATAAAAATGTCAATTTTTTTAGTAGTACCCTGCAATAACTGCAGATATACCTGATCCAACCAGTACTTGAGAAAATTGCTTCGTGTTCATTTTATAGATAGTCTGCTTGACTGACCTATGTAGTTTTTCTGAACCAAATGTTCCTTCTTTTTGGAGTTAGTCAATCGAAACTTTCAATCTCTCCTTTGAAGCAGAAATAACTGCAGTCTTTGACGTTCAGGACCCCGACTTAGCTAGTTCCCCTTTATGTATGCCTTTGGAGCGCATGATTCGTTAGCCAGTTAGGTGGGTTGGTAGGGCTGCCTAAACAGGATTCGGGAATAGGAACGGCTCCGCCCGCATAAAATAAGTGGCCTTACGGTAACTTTTAGGAAGGGTAAGTATATCCGTGTCTTAACGCTAACACTAACCCTAAAACAAAATTAAACTATCAACTTAATCTTAATCCCAGACATACCCATACCTTAAACCCTAGAGTAACATGATAATAATCTTAACCCTTAGCCTAATCATGACCCTAACCCCACATATGGCCAAATATATTCGTGCACAACCCGGTCAGTCTCACTTGTGAGAGTCTTCCAAGGGATGTGTCCTCTCTTATTCGCGGCAGATTGGCTTTCTCTGTCGTATAACAATTTAAGCTGCTATGTAAGAGGAGTTGGAAAGTTTAACACCAAGCACAGTCGTAGACATAAAGGTTGCTCACGGATCGAATCACCAAAATATTGATAGCTATACCGGTCCTGAAAAAAGGTATTTTGCACCCATCGCAACCGAGAGCAATTCAATGTTTATGTAGCTTTGACACGAATAAGAACACACCTGCTTTGCCGGGGACTGTTCACAAAAAGAACCACAGAAAACTGGTTTGCTAGAAAGCATTGGCTAACGAGGTTTTTCAAGGCACGTTTACATTCTGCTGTAGTTATGCTTTCTCCGATTCGGAGATGAAGTATAAGAACATATAAAAATGTCAATTTTTTTAGTAGTACCCTGCAATAACTGCAGATAGAGAATTCTGAATTAGGAACTTCTACAAAGTTTAGCAAAAGAAAAGATAATCAGCATTGTTGGCTTCATTTAATAGTTCAGTTCGTTCGAACTTAGCAGCTGAAAAGCTACTTTCAACTGTTAACGGAAAACCTATTTCCTAAGTACTATAAAGATTTTCATGGCTGTGCAAGGCTCATATTTTGGTTGAGTTAATATCATATGCTTAGTGGTTCTTGCGAAGGTGATGATCTGGAAAGGAAAAAAAAATTAAGCAGTGGCAAGCAATGGAAAGTCATGTGTAAATGTCCGATACATCGACGGTGACTTGGTTTAAAAGCTCACTCCGTCTTCATCCAATATAGAGCACGAGTTTCACCTAGCAGTAGACAGTATTGTACTCTGCTTTAAAACATGGACCAAAATCTTTCTTGGCTCATGTTTGGCTTCAAATATTGACTACCGTTGACCATCTGTAACCAGCAGACATGTAAGATTTACTGATCGGTGTTACACTGATCACTAGTATTCATTAGACCTTGATCTCAGGATACGGGGTTAAATCTTAGCATCTGCAATCTTTCCAATTCCTACTGTAGGGGTACTGGAGCTCGGCAATCTGTAACTAGTCTCTCTTTTGTAACTAGTAACTTCCTCTACGCATCTGAAACTGTTTGAAAAGATGGGTTCGAACAGGAATCTGAAAGGTCAGGTGAATAAACTCCTTGTCCCAGCGATCGCATCTACATCTTCTGAACTTCCTCTCCATCATCCTGCGTGTATGAGAGGAACAAAGGCTCACCGCACCAGCCATGCACTATCATATTTCTGTGGCCCAGTTCTTCATCGGTCTGGAAGACTGTGAGTGAAAGACATATCTGTGTACAGCGGTGGGCGGAGACCTAAACCACCCCTTCCCTTCACCTGCTTGCCACTGCAACCACCCCTTTTTGAAACGACCCCCTACCTACTAGCGCACTGGTGATCCACTTGGAGGGCGCCACTGAGCACGGGGACAGTAGCCGCATTGTATCAACACACTGAACCCACTGATCCGCCCTCGAAATGGTTCACACCAAATGGGATGCATAAGTGCTTCCTGTTCCCAGATGACAGCACGAGTTGCAACAGGAGTTGCGACAGCGCGCATCTTCGTCTCTTCCCCACCCCCCCCCCCCCCCCCCCCCAACCGAAAGGGGTACGTTTTGACAACGTGCTGCCTGACGGACGAGCTAAGAAAGTAACTGAGGTAGACGGAGAGAAAACGCGTGTTTGTGTGTGTTGGGGTGAGGGAGGATGGACGCTGGTGGATGAACCTGAATGTCGGTGTATCCGTCGCAGTCAGTTTGATGACACGTTCACTGACATCTGATCTGTGTACATACCTCACTCTCAGCAGTACTCGTGTTCCGGGTGGCGGTGCGGTGGCGGGGTCGCAGGACGCCCAGCTAATCAAAACGTGGCGGTGTCCGGTCCCATGCGACACACACCCACGCGCGCGCGAAAAACATCCGCGAAATCTCAAGGAGTGGGCAAAGTTACTTTGAGAAACAGAGCAGGATTCTTGAAAAGTAGACGTAGAAAGTGTCTTCATCCTATACACAGCAAAACCTTTGACAGAAGGGAAAGTTAACTTGCGTGCTATAGTTCAAGGGGAATCTCCAGCGGTCTATATGAGCATTCTGGTATTTTCCATTTTTATTTGAGATTCACTCCTACCCACTGCCAACAAAGCGTATTTAGCTCAGAGATTTTAAAACGTTTTAACAGTTTTCATTCATTCAAGTACTAACTCGATTGTATAAATAAATTACAGTCACTACCTGGTGTAGATTACTAACGATTGTGAATTTCCAGGTCAGACCACTTGTCCGTCAAGAATACGAGTAGCCACTCTTAACAGAACTACAGACTCATTAGTATTTTTCTTCTTGGTACCGACTATTATCACCTCCATTGCGATACAGTCGGTTACTTGCGTCTACCAGAGTAGATCAGTGTTACGTCAAATACCGCAATATACTGTAGGCAGATAAGACTAATTTTGTGATCGTTTGACTGGAGCACTGGGCAGCGTTTCTGCATTCATGGTCTGCTGAATACTCTGATGGCTGACTCGGTTAATCGTGACTGGAACGCATGGTTAGAGTTACAACAGATCGGGGGTATACGAGCATTACAAGCAGTTGTTCTGAGTGTCTCAGCGGCGTCCGCTTTTCGAAAGTTTTGGGGTTATATGACATAAGGTCTTACTCAGTAGCACAAACGGTTACAGTAAGGGCTGATATCAAGGTTTTTTTGACGACCGAAGGGTTGGCATTACTTTTTTACCTGATAAGACCAATTCGAGCCTTTAGCTGTCGTTCACAGTGGGACAGTTCTAAGATGGAATGGGTGTTCGCATTGTCCGTCCCCGGTATTACATTCTTACTCTGTTGCCACGTTCCCTTAGTAAAGATCTGTGGTTTCTCCTACGGTAGCGATGTTAAACCTGAACCACAATATTCCAGTAGTTAATTGGCCAGAGAATACTTTAATTGATATTTTATCGAGGTCATTTTATCCCTAAATTTCCAATAATTTACTTCAACACAAAGCGTTTTGTATCAAGCATATCTTACATTCTGATGAATCTGATACGATTCGCGCCCTAAATTTTACTGACCGCTACGCACGTGCAAAAGGGAACGGTGTCCTCCTACAGGTAAGGATGAGTTGTATGGCCTGCTAAACAGGCCACTGGAACAAGAAATGCCGGCGATACATGTGGGTTTGCACCGAATTTCAGAGGAATTATGTTCAGGATTAAGATGACGGTTGGGGTTAATTTTAAGTTGGGATTTGGGTTCGTCCAAACTGTACGGTTTGGGCTTATGGTATGGCTATGGGTATGATGAAAGATATAGTTGATTTTACGTTAAGGTTAGTGTTAGGGTTAAGACGCGAGATTATTTACCCTTCCTGGAGTTTACCGTAAATCCGCCTATTTTAAGCGGGTGGGGCGTTCCTATTCCCCTGTCCTTCTTGTTAGTGTTAGTGTTAGGGTTAGTGTTAGTGTTAGGGTTAAGACACGAGATTATTTACCGTTCCTGGAGTTTACCGTAAAGCCGCCTATTTTAAGCGGGTGGGGCGTTCCTATTCCCCTGTCCTTCTTGGGCGGTTATACAAGTCATCCATACCCTCATAGGTTAGCCACGATGGCAGTGGCTGAGTCATCCTCTGACCAAAGTGGCCGGTAGGTGTTGATGCAGTTATTGGTTCCGTGCGGCAGGAAAAAAATAAAACCATCTCTTCCTTATTAACAAAATTAGCTGTCATGGCACTTACCCCTTCCTTTTTGACGATGGACCCCACTCTAGTTTACTTTCCCAATCCGTATATCTAAAGGAGAGTTTCACTGGAATCGATGATAGCTACCCAGTAGGAGGTGCGTTAGTAGACGATCAGAGAAGTTGTTCTCTCTGTTCATATGACAGCGGAGAAATCTCAAGAGGAAATATTGTTTCCAGCCAGTTGGACGGGGGAAATCTTTTTGTCAGAAGATGATGGGATGTTTTTGTTGTATATGTTTTGGAATGCTATTGCGAACTCAGTACAGATTACTTATTTGGCCTCCACGACTGGATTTGGGAACATAAACCGCCATTAATTCAGACGGTTTACGCTTAATTCCAGGAAAGTTAGGTTTACGTTTAAGGTTAGGATTGGGGTTAAGATTAGGGGCAAGTTTAAGAGGTTAAAGTTGACTTTAGGGTGAAGGTTAGAATCAAGGTTAAGTGTATAGTTACTTTGAAGATTAGGCTTAAGGCGAGGGATTAGATTAAGGTTAGTGGTAAGGTTAGAACACGGGAATATTTACTCCTCCTGGGGTTTAGCGCAAGATCGCCTGCGCAACCGGGGAGCGATCGTATTTCCTCGTCCTATCAGTGGAAATAATATGAATAATCCCGGCCGCGAACTTAGGTAACCAAGGTCAGTTAACTGCAGTTTGGGAACAAGTCTTTTTCCGGACAAAGCCTCTAACCCTTTATCCCGAGAGAATACATCGAGGGTTCTCGTAATTCACTACTACTAGTCGACGCTTGAGATGTAAATGTGACCCGAATGAGACAGGACTGCCAGCACGAGGATACGTAACCTGGCACCGCGGGACTTAGAACTTACAATTGAGGGCAGTTCGGGGGAAGTAGCAACGAACTTTAATTGCGGGAAATTAGACTATAATGTAAACTGGTTGCATGTCTACGCTACACTATTTGTTCTCACAAAGAAAATGATTCAGTAACGAAACTGGACCATGAAACAGAACTCTGTGACTGAGTCAACAGACATTCACTCCTAGACATTCCAGAATCCGACAGAGTCCTCTCCCAGAAATGAATCATATTTCACACAGTTGTATATAATAGCCATAAAATTTGCTACCAAGTCATCCTACATGGCAAATATAACAGACTATCTCTATCTCGCTCCCACGCGCATCCACTCAGTCACGAACTAAAGCATTCCTTCAGGTACCAATCTTCTAACCAACGGCCCTTAAGATGCCACATTGGTTTAATTGACTGTCGCAAGGATTCTAGTGAAGAAAGGTGGAACGGAGCGACCATCCTTCCCGCTTCCCCATTATGCTCCAGATGAGGTATTGCGTGAAACCTGATGCAACTGCGATAGGACGCAATTGCTGAACGGGAATTCACTCTCTTGCACGTGCCCACACGTGCTGTTCCCTGCGCAGATGCAATCAGGCCATACATAGACACTCAGCTACTTCAAAAAGCCCAGCAGTTCCTAAGACAGCATCTACGTATTTGTTGGAACCATGCCCAAATAGGTACCCAACCTTGCACTGCCAATGAGCCTCTCAGAAACCAGTGGATCCCTCTGAGTGCCTTTATGACTGATTACAAGTCACAGCACCGCTTTTCTAGGAGTTGGGGAAAGGCGTTCATTTTAATAATCATCTCCGCATCTGTTTAACGCTCAGAGACCAAGAGACTCGGGTTCTTATCCCAGGTCATCAAGGCCAAGGGTTGGGTTGGACAGCCTGACAATGGTTATAAAGCCAGAAACGGCCACCCTCGTCTTCCTAGTCTTTATGAGCACTCCTTCCCTGCATTCAGGTCTAGTCGCCGTGGCAGGAAATCGCGAAAATTGTTTCTGCCTGCCACCGAGCCGCAGGAACTAATTCACATTCCCACACTCAAAATAGTCTGTATGTTTTCGTCCTCGGATTTTTTGTTAATTGGAAATCATAAGTGGTTCCTTTCACCTATCTGGTTGTCTGCGTATTTTCAGAGCCTCTTTCTTGGGCGAGAAAGGAAGTAAATACCTTAGTGGACTAAGAGCTGGTAATTATTGCGGGATCAGACAAAACACTTGACCGTGAACAGAAAGTATATTTAACTTAACCCGTCACTTTGTTCACAGTGCGCACATAGGGTTAGCTTTCTCTTCTTGCCAAACCACTTATTCGTTCGACTGAAAGCAAGCTTAAGAAAAATCTTCACGTGTCAAACTGTGCAATTTCATTCCTTGTTTTGCTTACCGTCCACAGATTACTCATGATTTTGTTTAGTTTGATTGCCCTTTTAAACCAAAAAAGGTAGACGGGATGAAGCTAATTATTCCAGTGGAGCTTCGATGTGTGGTTCAAATGGTTCCTTTCCATTAAAATGTTTGTTATGCTTTCATACATTCTTGCCCCGGCTGATTCCTGCCACATAGTGATTCCTGTTTTATGTAGAACTAGGGAATATTAATACCAAAGCCTTCCGGAAAATTTAACGTCCGAACAAATTTTTGGATTTATCGGACAAATAAATCGACAGTCTGTTGAAATGAAATCTGTCAGCTTTTGTGCATCGGCATCTCAGTAAATTTACTCATGGTTTGTACAATAGCCACTTTTATGACAATTTACCCCGAATATTTCATTATTTCCCTTCGTTGATTTGTGCGGAACCGTTAATTACATACCACACTACATCGTGATCTTGATGTGAGTCGTTTTCAACAGACCTCTTAATTCTTATTTATGTTTCAACCTAAATTCTTAAAAAACAACAAGAAACTTAATTTACTCTTCCATTAAGAAGGGGTGCTCAATAATATAACATCAGAAGAAGAAAAAGAGATAAACGCAGTCATATAAGACAGTAAACTTGGCATGACCTCCAGAAGAGGCTTAAAAGTAGACTGACGACCTAAGATTATAATGCAACTAGGATAGGGTTTTCTAGAATTGCCGATTTCCGGACTATGCATTTATTGTTCAACCTACTGAATTAACTTTGTCTTAGATGATAGCTGTACAGTTTGTCACTTCACCAGTGTGTTCGTTTGACCGTTTTTCTTAATGTACTAGCACGTCTTTATTTACTGTTCTGGTGGCCCAGTACAATCTACTATTTATTATTTAACCTCCTTACTAAAACAAGCCTCGTACTTTTGGGGTTACTCCAAGTAGAATCGGCCCCATTCCTACCTGCATAATTACATCTGCGACATAATTCTCACTTTAGAAAATGCCTATTGTCTCTCTGTACACGGCGGTGTATTCTTTAATCTCCAATGTATAAGCACTTCGTGTTCCAGATCTGCAAACAGTGTCCTATACGTCTCCTGGTCACATACGCAGTAGAAATCATTACTACTACTCATTGCAAGTGGGAACACTGCTAACATCCCGTCAATCACTACCCCTACCACCAGAAACTCTATCAGCAGCAATGCGGACCCGATCCCAGGCTGCCCTCCTTGTGATCGCACATTCTCCTTACGCATCGGCCTGGTCGGTCAAGTGCGAATCCTTCGCATTGAGACCGACGAACCAGTGTCAGGAGCCGCAACGTACACTCGACGCATCCGCCGCCATTGCCCGTACTGCCCATGCACATTCACTTACTGTATGGGCTTATTCGGCCACGTACGTGTCCATGACAGCAGAATTTACCACAATATAGACAAACCAAATGCAACTTGCACTTTCAACAATTCTTTCATATGCAGCACCGCCAACTCCACATCCAGTACAGTAGCAGTGTCACCGAAACCACCTCTGAAGCTCCTAAACTATCATGCCCTCACCACATACGCACATCTTGCATCGGCCTGGTCGGTCACTTGCGCATCCGTCGCTCAGAGACTGATCAACCAGTGCCAGTAGTAGCAAAGCACACTCACCGCACCTGCCTCAAGTGCCCACACTTCACACGCACATTCAGTCGTATCAAGGGCCTATTCGGCCACATGTGCCTCCATGAAAACCTGCCGTAAAACACCACAACCAAAACCACACCACCACGCATTTCACCGTCAAAGCATATACCACGCACGAACATGTCCGACATCGCACACTGCAAGCACAGGCTAGGCATTTCTCGTGTAACTGGAAAGTGTGCTCTTCGTCTCCTACTCCATTTTTCCCCTTGTACCCGTGCGATTCGAACAGTTCACCCCTTTGTGTAAAATCCTGGTGTTGTGTGTGAAACCAGGTAGTGCTCGGGTCACGCGTAGCCGGGCTGTTCTTAGCTTTGTCAGCCATTTCCCTCAGTCTCAGCATCTAGTGGTTGACCGGCTCAGATAATCAAGTGGTTCATAGAAAAGGGAAGAAGAACAGAGTGAGGTCGAATCTTAGCGCATATTCCTCACGATTAACTATCCGATGCGCTTGAGACTATCATGGTACGCCAAAAGCCATAGCTTGGAAGGTCGCCAACTGATAACTCGGGCCTGGTAGTCAGCCCAGTGTGTTTATGTGGAGTG
Organism: Schistocephalus solidus; assembly: GCA_017591395.1. Taxonomy (NCBI): domain Eukaryota; kingdom Metazoa; phylum Platyhelminthes; class Cestoda; order Diphyllobothriidea; family Diphyllobothriidae; genus Schistocephalus; species Schistocephalus solidus. Next base: position 43,560 of record WEDG01010091.1, on the reverse strand, counting down.
ACCGACTGGTGGACTGAAAGTCAGGCCACAATTACTCCTTCTTAATAGGGATCTGAGCCGGTGTGGTGGCACGCTTAGATGCCGGTTCTCGCCACGCCAGACACCTGCGCCCTCCCCCACACCCGGTCGTCTTGACTTGAGCATGCCACCGGGCCCAGGTGTGGTGGGAAGTGGGGGAGCGAGTGTGGTAGCTGCAGTGAAAGTTTTATATCAATATAAACGAATCCGTACCCAAGTCAGCGTCTCGACGCCCACCATGTTGTTGGGCACGCACGGGACGTCGTTAGCAACGAAGATCGAACTTTTACTAGAAAAAACCTGAATGTCACTGGCCATCGAAGCTGTAAAACTTTTAAAATAGTGGAGGCTTCAAACGATAGTTGGGTTAGTTTTTAAAGATAACCTTCGGAATAAGGGGTCCCCTTAATCCTGAGAAATACAGGACTATAATTAGCTGACGGTACTTATGGACACAGCATATTTGATGCCATTTTAAGGCAGTACAATAATTTTCTTCTTCCGCACACCAGAACAAAAGTAGCCAATGGGAAACTGGAACTGGTTGATGAAGAATCGTAAGTGATGCGGAATAGATGAGAAAAGTGTAATTCAGTTATTATTGCCATTTTGGGACTTTTCAATGCACAGGGACTATTGTGTAGAAAAGGGTAGGGGTGATTTGACGGACTTATTTCGTAATTTGACTGCTCCCATTTTCAAAGTTTAGGAGGAGGAGGAGGAGGAGGAGGGGCGTATGTTTGGCGGCGTACGTAGTAGTTTGGGTAAGAAACAGGGGCGTTGGACTGATTGTGTGGCTGAGCTGAGCACTTACTAACACCTTGATTTGCAGGAGCGGAGTACAAGGTAGTTCACTTGAAGGGTTACCGATCACGCAATGAACGGGAATTTTCCACTAAATGTTGTCAATCCCTTTGGGCTTGCCTTCAGTCAGTCAACCCTGGAATTCTTTGTCGGTCCCGGCACTTCCCATCCGTAACTATCCGGTGCTTTGGTTCCCCGACTGGCACAGGGGAACTTGTAGATGATCGCGAACCTGCGGGTGGAGAGGCAAAGTGGCAATAAGTCATGGAAAGTGAGCTTGTCAGGGAAGTATTTCGGGAAAAAAACGCCTCTTAAGGCTTCCCATCCGCTACTCAAACGTGGATACGTCTAGTTGTTACTGGAAAATATAACTGTTAATATGCAGATAACTACTCCCTGCAAAAAAATATTATACTCAAAAAGCCAATTTAAAAACTATCAGTTTTTCCATCCCAACACATGCTTTTGGAACCGCTGTCATAGCTATGTTTACCTAGCTAACAGTTTGCATTTCAGAGCGTGGCATGTCAAATGATACGAGATAGTTCAAATGTTGGAAATTTTCGTAAACCTGCTTGTGTAAGTCTAGTTTATAAAGGACCTTCGTTTCCCATGTAAGATTTCACTGAAATCAGCTTGCACTTTGAAGCCGGTGTTGCCTAATCTTCTATGGAAAGTATATGTTTTATTCCAAGTTGAACGAACAAGTACGAAATTTTGGTAGGCACGGGAATAAACACACTTCCACCCCTAAGCCAGATATACATATCTTAAATTTCAGTGGTAGTTAGAGTTAGAGTTAGGGTTCGGTCACTATTAAGGTATGATTAGGGTTGAATTTAGGAAACCGGAATACGAACGAGCCTGAAATTTAGCGCGACCTGGGAGGTAAAAATTCCCCTAACCGACCCGAAAGTGTTTTCGTTTAAACAGGTCGGGCCTTATTGATAAATTTCTCCTTGTGGCCTTGTGCTATCTAAACAGGACATGAAGACCAGCGTAAGAACTGCAAAAATCGGGAGCCCCGTAAAAAGACCAGGCATTTTCGTCACATCCCACTGAAATTCCTGTCACCAGACCCTGAAATCCCGCCCACTGAAAACCGTATTGTGAGGTGGATGATGGTATATGACGCGAATAGCTTAGAGAACAACAGCACCTTGAGGTACTTCACGAGTTTTAGCATCATATGTGCCTCCTTGAGAGTATCTGTACATTGAAATTATCTACTAACAGCTGATTCACCTAGATGGGTGCGCAGAAATGCTGATGAAATTACTGCACATCAGGCTCCGATAAACTAAAGTGTTTTTATGGAGGAAACTTCCTCGGATTACGTTTTGTTAGAAACCTTTGAAGTTAAGATAATGTTCCGAGATATAGACGGTTCAAGTGCCACCGGAGTTTTCGTTTGAAAGTCGAGGACGTAGGCAGTAAATTTGCTAACAGATCCCCTCTTTGTTTATCAAAATCCTTTTTTATCTCTATTTTACACGATAATTCAACCTTGGTGAATTTACAGATAGTAGATGAATGTGTAGCTCTCAATTTATCACCACTAAAATCCCCCTTCCATGAATTTTACATTCTGCCGCCGACCAGCATGAACATCGGCAGGAAAATGTTTAATATCTAAAGGTTTTCCAGTATAATTTGATTTAAGTTTAATTTTAGCCCACTATTTTCCAAACTGTCTACTTTTCGATCTCGTCACCCAACTTTCTTCTCACCTGTACTCCTGGAATTTTTATCGACCATATTATTTCCGAAAAGAAGCATTTTAAATTTCTCATAACGAACTTTAGCAGCAAATAATGCAGAAACGTACAAAGCTACATGCCCAATATGCGCTATCATAGGCTGCGCCAACGAAGACTAAAACGTCATAAACTTCGAGTAATCTAACACATATATAAAATAGCTTTTTTAAGCTTTCACTGTTTTTTTTTTGTATTTTTTCCCTCCCTCCTCATATGAGGCTTTGTGAAACTCTGGTATTGTTTGAATTTCGCTGTCGGTGGCGTACTTACCATGAAGGGCAATTCGTAAGGCTGATTAGGCCATTCCAGTCTCCCTTGTCCTTGTAGGGTATATTCATCTGATTAGCTTCTATTTCCGACATGCCTACCTCATGAACACTGTTCAGTCACTGAAATTGCTTTTTACCAGCCCCAGCATGTTTATGCAAGCGACAAGCTGCGAGTTACATGTTCGCATATCCTACAGCTCGGCCATTAGTAGGGGAGGGGTGTGTGTTGTTCTTGGCGAAGTCACCGTGGTTACTGCCCCGCACATCGAATTAGGCTAACCACCAAAAAACCATTATTCTGTTCTCATTGAGCGCGCCTAATATTCCTGTCCTAGTGTACTTTGAACCCTGTTATGTGGCCACCGGTGGTTACAAGCCCTCGTTCCCTGTTGTATCGCTATGTGCACGGGGGTGGTGATCGCGCGCGCAAACTCCCACATAGGTCGAACTGTTCGGAACCCGCCCCACGTTTAGGATTTAAAAAGGCAGTCTATTTTGCACAGCTTACGTCGCAGTGTTGGCGACGGATCACCCCTCTGCAATGCATGTCACAATCAACGCGCTTGTGGTAACTGTGGTGTGCACACGCATAAGTAAGTACCACATGTCCCCTGAGAACGACAATGGTTGTGGCCACGCAATGCTTAATGAATTGGTTTGCACGACAAACGTGTTCTCTCTCTCTCTCTCTCTCTCTCTCTCTCTCTCTCTCTCTCTCTCTCTCTCTTTCTCTCTCTCTCTCTTTCTTTCTTTATCGTATAACGCATACGAGTGTGTCGTATCCTGAGCGTTTCGATTTTGTAGTACGCTTGCGCGCCCACAATTGTTCGCTTACCTGTTTGTGCGGGCTCGCGCGCGCGTGGGCGCAGCGCTGTAAAACGGAGAAATGCAAGATCAACAATACGAAGTCCGATTCGCCTTTTGTGAGAGCACAGGTCGCCGCTGGCTAGCTTGTTCGCTGGCTATCGTGATTTTTCCGACGACCCCACGAGCCCTCGATGAGGCAGAACTCGACAATGCGAAGAAGAGGTTGTCTGTCGCGCGTAGTTCTCGGAATGTTAATTCAATTCGATGCAGCGGAGTAGGAGGCGGAGGTCGAGGATAGTTTTTCATTTGCATATTAAACTTGGGGCGATTGTCAGTGCCAGCTCGCACGCGGCTGTGTGCACATAGGCGTGATGTAAGCATACGCTCGACACGACCCTAAAATGGTAACCGTTGCTCGAACTCCCGCCTCCCCACCCACCCTCCCCGCGTCAGCCGACAGTGAGCGCTATCGGCCTTTTTGTGCGTAAGGATGCACTTTCTGTCACGAGCTGAAGTATACAATAAGAGTCGCATGCTTACGAAAATGGCAGTTTCTCTCTACCAATAAGTATTTTAAAGGAACATATATGTCCTATAGGCGTTCAGCTTATAGCCAATCTTTGGCAGCACTGTCGTTTTGAGCTATGCTGTCCTAGTTCCAGTCATATACAAACAATACATCCGCACCACGATTTCTTACCAACCTTTGCCTGGAAGACTTGATCTGCACATTTAAAATATAATTTCATTCAAATGCAGTTAACAAGTATGAAGAGATCTGGCTGGGCGGCTATTGGACAAAACTTCTGCGGAGATAATTGGGCCAAATAACCTTCTCAGGCTAGCGGAAGGTACTTTTGGTGGAAGTGGGGAAATGTTACTCGAACGCTATAACATTCGTGGTTGACAGTTTGTGACTTTTCGGCGAAGGAATTACCTAACTACTCTAAACCTTGAAGTGTAATTATTTGTCGTCCATTTTGACCGCCAAATCCTGGGCAAAAACGAGGCTTCCATGTGGTAAAGGCATGGACATAAAAGTTCAACTCCTTCAGCATTTCAGAATCCAAACCTCCACAGTCACCAGATGAATAATACCGGAGAAGGTTGCTTTAAGAAGTAAAATTCTAATAAGTCCTTTCAGATTCTCATGGTCTGCATCTGCCAAGTGTTATCTCGTAGCCTGTTCCCAACTAACCGTAGTTGGAAGTAGTCAGAATAACCACAGGCAGAAAATGCATATCGCCAAAGAGGAATGAGACTGTAATGGCTAGGGACTAAAATGGATAACAGATTGGAGGGCTGTGAGTGGCTGTTGAAGACAAGTAAACCGAAAGTAGTTATTCTTTGTCATCCTTGGTGCTCCACGAGCATTAACGCTTTGAACACCAGTAAGGATTCCAAGACAAGAGGGCTGCATCCGCAACCAAATCGAGTAAGCGTTACATTCAGGTGAAATTAGACTCACATATGCACGAAGGCATCTATGCGCTTTTGCACTTAAGATACGCACTGGTCTCAAAATCCCCTCGTCTCAGTAGAAGGTGCCACTTGGATCAAATTATAGTTCAAAAAGTGACGAGTTATGCTGTTGTATATATAATTATGTAATTATTTCTATGTATGTAATACTCCAAGGTGCCAGCACCCATGCAGGACAAGTACTCTTTAGCATTCGTTCAACAATAAGAAGGAGGAAAGGAAACCGGAAAAGTGGCATCTGTCGGTTAGTTTCCCAAGAAAATTCGTCTAGAATTTTAGTCTCTGAAATAGAGAAACCTCTGGACTCCGCCACAGGTGTTTAATTGCTCCACGGTCTATTATTCTCCAATACGAATAACTGAGGAATAATATGGAGATCATAATGAAGTTTCCCAGTCACACTATGCTATAAATTATAGACATTGAGTCGTTTTGGTTCAATAACTGCCCAAATTTTGATGCGACATATCTAGGTAGACCGTTCTTCGAAAGCGAAATCCTCACGTATACCAGTGAAGACAAGGGAGAATGCGATGGCCATTTCATGGTTTATCAGCCACATCCAACCCGACGTGTGTAGGAACTGACATTCGAACCTGATCATTTTGTCATGGAGCGTTCTTGCTTCCAGCGCTTGACCCAGGTCTTGCAAACGTGGGGTTGGTTATGGTGGATTGCCAGCCGTCCTAGTCTCCCTTGTGTTTGTCGGTAAGCCTTCCTGTGTGTCATTACTGAACTCTATTTGACTGCCTGGAAGGGTTCTAGATTGACCCCCAGGGCACAATGGGACGATCATGTCTCGCAGGCTGGTCATGATCATGCAAGTATGAGATGCTTGCGATCATCTTGGACACAAACGTCATTCTCATAGAATGAAGTATGTATCCTGTTGGCCGGTCTGGATGCTTTTGGTTAAAAGTCATAGTTGTACTGTAGATAAGTACTCAGAAGCCATCTAAATGTGGCTGTTTCCTTTCTCTTTGTTTTTCTCTTCTCTGTATACCTCTTTCCGACATCGCTCGTTACCTCGGCAAACACAAGCCACTGCTGCCTGATGGAAATGGGCGCACTGAGATTGTCCCTACCCATCAAAAGGGGCTGTGGTGAAACAAAAAGCAACTTTTGATTCTCGGATGAGCACCGTTCATCAAACCATCAAAAGTACACGTGTTGCATAAAATTTAAAATGCCACCTCTCGAGTCTGTGTACCTAATGGTTCACACAGGAGCTCCATTCTCTTCCTTACGACCAGCCTGGCGCCCTACTGCGAAATCCGACTATTTAAATACTAGGCTTTTGAGCAGATACATGTTAGGTCTAGGTTCCAGTAGCTCTCAGCTTGTGACCATTTCTTCCATTCTCTCAATAGAAAACATCAGCAAATTCTCAGTCATTCACCTCTCCACAAAAACGGCCTAATTTATTAGAGTGATGGAACAGAGCTGAAATTTTCATGGAGAGTAATGAGGCCATGGTTGCATATTTCCTTGTCAAATCGTATATTTTTTTCAAGAATTTTGAGTGTCACGAGTTTGCACGACGAATAGCGTGATTCGGAATACTGGGAGACCCACGGTGTGCCTGTCTTAAGTCCCAATTTGCCTCTACATGGGAGAGAAAATGTCCGAATCCTGGCTCAGATTGGTCGTTACACAACTTAAAACTTTCAACGAGCTTAAGAAGCTGTGAAATTACAGCGTCATGCTTGCGCCAGGTAATTTTCTGACACATTTTAACAATACGATTAACTAGAATTCTGTGGGTACTACAGGTGGCTCTCGAACGGGTCACGTGGTAGATGCGTAGGACCAACACGGGGGCCGATCAGGGCACTGCAGATGTTATTGGGCATGCGCACTAATAACTAATGTCACACATGGGAATGTTGTGGCACACCTAGGCGCAAGTGCATGCTGGGGCAATCACCCACGCGTGATCCCGCCTTTGGTCCGTTTGATCCTTTTGAAACGGGGCCCAGGTGGGTCAGGGAGGAGAGAGTGCGGTAGATTCTGCCTAAGTCACCGTTTTTGCGTTCATCCTGCTGTGGGAAACATGATAGACATCTTCGTAATCAACGTTCGAACTTACGAATCCCAAGAGGTGATTTGCCTCGATGTTGGAGCACAGAGGCACACCATTAGATGCCGTCGTGAATAGAATAACTGGAAGCTGTCTTTGATTGTCGAGAAAGGCAGCCTTTTATCTGGAAGTGGCGTCACCATAGAAACCGGAAACTACAACGGTCATTCTAGGCTTGGTTGCTCTCATCATCAGTCAGACGTACCCAAACACCTGGCTTAGTGCCTATGCTTTGAACCCTAGTCAGTTGGCTATCGAGCAGCAAAATTTGGGTTAAGGAGCCCCATTTCGCCAGTCACAAAACAAAAATGTTCAAGGTCATAAGGAGGTGGTGCACGCTGAACTAACCTGGTTGCAGGTCGAGAAGGGACAGTTACAACATAGGCGGTCGTAACTGTACATTCCAGCAGCGTCGCCAAGAATGTACTGGGGATGCAAATCCCACGGAGCCGAAATTTTAAACAGCCTGAATGTATGTCGCAGGGTTAAGAGTTGTTTGTGTCTGAGTAATTTCAGGATTCCAAGTGGTAAGCGGTGGCTATCGTTGCTGAAATTAATTATCAAAATATTGATGTTTCACACCAAGTGACCAATATTACTTCATCCGGTATTATAGTTTACTTGTCAGAGTGGATACATGGGAGAAATCCGTTACATGCAACTTCAGCATCGGCAGTATACCCGATAAGCCCAAAATGGGCTTTTTATTCAAGCAAGTCAACAGATTTTGAATTTTGGTGATGGAAAACCTACGGTTTCTGGTTTGCTTGCAAAGCTAAGACGGACTGTCTATAAATTAATGGAGTAGATTACTGTAAGAGAAGTTGAAGTCCTTAGCATGTCTTCGGCCTCTCGACAGCTTTTTGGGATATGCATATATGAATTGAGGGTTTTCTACATAACTTTAGGCTTACGAACCTGGAAAACAGTTTTCTTTCATTCAGAAATGCTCCATTTTACGGGTGAAAGCGTGTAAATCAGTTTCTGCCAGCACTCTCAGTTAAATTTAGCATTAAATTACGAAAATTAGGGCGCAATTTCAGAGAGAAAAAGCCCTGCTGGTCTTCTGCTTGCGTGATATGGATCTAAAACAAACATCCGTCGTTTTACCTAGATACTTTTATCCTGACTGATGTGATAAACTCATCATAGCATGGTCGAAGAGGAAACACAATACGACAAAAGCAAGTGACGTAAATGAAATCTACACACACTGGGAGTTGAGCACTTTATGGGAATTTTTAGGGGAGGAGACTGTCTTTTGTGTACGGTGGGCCTCATAGTAGAAGATGGCCTAATTCATGCAAGGTCATGATCGAAATGTGAGTGAGTGGTTTAGCGTAAAGTTGGTTTTGCCGCAGGCATTCGTCAGTGAAATATCTAATAAAGGCGCTTTTTTAAACAGGAAGCGTATTATATAAGTTTTTAAAATAATCTTAGGCATATGAATTGCAATTTTGATTGTGGGCGTTTTTTCTAGGCAATGACTTGTAATGGCTCGGCGAGTCTAAAACAATTACCCAAACGGCCATCAGCATTGGAAGGAATGTCAAAAACTCCCAATTTCGGTAAATGCTTTTAATAAATATCTTATTTGAAGGTTTTGATAAACACACAGAAAACGACCTAAATGTATGGCCAATCGATGGAAATCGGTGAAAATCGTTAAGTCATCACCGGTATTTCAAGGATCATCTGAAAATAATTGTAATTCACTACCAGAAAAACCCATAAAAAATAGTACGAAAGGAAAGTTCTCGCCAAACATACAAAATTGTCTGTTTACGATTTCATCTAGCAAATCTATTTACATTTATATTTCACAACTACAGTTAATTTTCGAGTTTTCCGAATTTGCCGCTTTTCCAAAAAGTTTGGTATTTCTAAACAAAGTAATACTACTTGTCATACTTCATGTTAGTTTTAAATACACTCAAGTTTCTTTTTCATTATTTCAAAGTTTTGGTAGATGCAGTGCTGCCTGATTGCGAGTGATTATGAATCTTTGGTAAATTTCGGTACTTTGCGTGAGATAGGTCACATTTTGTATTTTGGTCGGACAGACGAATGGTTTTCTCTGAGTTCAGTTTTCAAAACTCGACACCGTGTGGCAGGAAACGAAACAGCTTATATTTGCAAGACTAAGGTGTTTTGTTTGGTTGGATAAGCTAGTAATGTCTTCCTCGACGTCCTCACCGAACATCTGTCAACCACAGGCGTCACCGCACTGCTGAAATTAACATTAAGCTTGGGTATCCAACATTTGTAGCTGGACGCTCACCGATCAGTGACGGGACTTGCTTGTTCCGTACTGGCTTGGAGCTCACTCTCGAGACCCCAAAGCAGTTGCACAGGTGCTATTGGTATAGGCAGAATGACATAACCGACAAAGACCAGGGAGCCTGGGATGGTCATTTCTGGCTTAATAGTCGTCATCAGCCGGGCATAAGTAACCTCAAGTGGTGCCTCACACAAGGCTCGAACTCATGCCCAGTTGAATAGAAGTCCAGTGCTCTATCTATTAAGCCACGGGCTAATTGTCCTGTCGGTTTCGATAGGAAATATTAACATTGGTGGAGCAGGCGCTCACCGATCGGTTACGGGTCTCACTCGTCTCGTTCTGCCTTTGTGCACCATCTGGGGTTGGATATGGCTGACTTATGACAGCTAAGAAGCCAGAAATGATCATCCCAGTCTGCTTTGTCTTTGTCATTATGCTTATATCACTGGCCACTGTGCGACTGATGGCGGGACGGAACGGAACGAGGGGAGTTCCGTAACAAATCGGTAAGCGTCTATCTACCAATGTTGGATGCCCAACCTTAATGCTAATTTCAACAGTGCTGTGACAACTGTGATTGATAGATTTTCGGAGAGTATGCATCACGAACCTTATAACCGAACTTTAATGAAGGCTTGTGCCACCCTCCTAAACGGCAGTGAATGCTTGTGCGATCCCCCTAACGAACACAATGAATAGGTGAGCGTGTAATCAGGGATCGATGGCAATGGGGGTAGGGTAGTTGGAACGACGGAAAAGGTGGTAGCGGGTTGGCAATGATAAGAAACGTATATGTTAACCATCCTCATTCAAGTGAGTGGGTGTTTTACCACTGAATTACATGACTACTTGCAAGCTAACCTAAGCCTGTGCATTGTGTTTTGTAGGTTTAGCATTCGCTGTCATGTTATTAGGGTCACACCAGCATTCTTTACAAAAAGAACCGTACGTTAGCACATAATTTGATAAAAATGTCAAACCTATGCATGGCTACGATGACTGAAAGGTCATTTGAGTATTTTTGCTTAATGCTTAAGTTGACAAACTGCTAACAAGGTGATAGCGTAAATATAAAGCATAAATCTGTGATATAACCAAGAAAAATATCCCTAAGGTTTATTTCATCTAAATTCCAAGAATCCCAATGTTTTTTACTCTTAAGTTCACGAAGGAATATTTTTTTAGGTGCTGTTACTTTTCAGTCTATGTGGAATTTATTTCTCATCATTCAACTCCGTGAATATTCATTCGAGTCGTCATGGCCTGTTGGAGTTCCTATGGTCAAATATAAAAGACACATTCAGTTCTTGTACAGCCCAGACGCATTGGAACCTACAATCAACCCATATAAACGGTAAGTTAGTCCGAATATTTCTGCGAAGCTAATTTGGACTGAGAATGTCAAGGACTATTTCGGAAAAAATAATTGCGTACATCTACATGCCTTTTTGTTCTGAATTTTTATGGCTGACTTTAACTGAATAAATGATAATAGTACATTAGTCAGCATCTATGCACTTCAGATGTCGTTTCCTATTAGAGTCCTCTTTGGTTCATTCTCGTTTTAATATGCTCATTTTCGAAGACAGAAACGGGACCTGATCATCAAGGAACTCCCAGTTACGTAGGTCACTTAAAGGTCTCTCTCTCCTCATAGATGACATTTGACGCGTCGCATACTAAGTACTAGACTTTTTAGCATCCTAAATAACCGTAGGTCAGGAATTGTCTTATTCTATGGACGATAAACAATTTTCTTTGAATATAGAACTTTCAAATGTTGGGCACTATATCATCACCATTTCCTGCTAGGGCTTGTTCATTTCTTTGTCAATAGTAGTAACTCAAGATAATTTATCGGTTTTAAAACAAATACTTACTAGATTGTTACTCTTTTCTGTACCCAGGGCATTCGCGATTTCTTCCGTCCTGGCCACAGTGCTTCCTTCCTGGCTAAGTAGTCTTGTGGTTGAGTGCAGAAGTAGCATCTGACCCTCATCCGTTGTCCGGAGGACCGACTGTCCAGACACAAAGTTACGCTCAAAACCGGTCTCCAGAAATTCCCCGGGGTTACTGCAGATCAGCTCCGAGGTGGCCATTATGGGTGATGATGATTCGTCCGATGCATCTACACCAGATGGAGAGACCACGCAGAAGCCTGACTCCAGTAGGGTTACCCGTGGTGATGAGGAGTTGGGAGTTCTTGCCGAGGGCAGTAAAGACGATTGCGGTGGCGGCGGTGGAGAGAGGGAGGAAATGGAACGAGAATCCCGGACTGCGGCACAGGACTTCTTGTGGTAGTAGTAAGAGGCTCCCCAGCGGTAGCGCTTGGCACAGCCGGGGCACTGGTATTTGCCTTCGGCACTGTGTTTACCCTCCACGTGTTGCTTTAAAGAAAGGCGCGAGGAGAATTCCTTGCCGCATTTACTGCAGAGGTTTGTCGTGGTGGTGGCGGTGGTGGTAGCGGTAGTGAAGACGTCAGTGGTATGGTCTCCAGCGCAACCTTGCAAGTCAAATTTCGGCAAGAATTTGAATCCCAGATCAGCCTGGGGAGAGAATTGTGTCGGCATCAGCAGTGGCAGTGGCGGTGCTGGTGAGACTGCATTTTCTGGTTGCTCAGAGGCCGATGCAGGTGGTGCAGCAGCTGCCACTGCCGCCGTGGCGATTTTGGCAAACATGTTGGCCATAGTCATCATCATAAGGGAGGCGGTGGGATCGGGTATACGTGTCTGTGATGAGTTACTGACATGCTCCTGCTCCTGTGGATGCCACCTTGGCTGTGTAAGTGATTGGGCTGCCACCGGCTCATTCGCTGTCATCCCCGGGGATGGTGGTGAGCTAGTCTCGACACTTCTGCGGCTGGTGGCCCCAGTAAGTCGTTTCTCTTCCTCTGTCCTCTTCGGTACCTCTTGGTTCAAACTGGGGATTGAGCACTCTGGTGCGGGAAAGGTTGAATTTGAATTTGACTTTGCTGTCTGTTTCTCGGTCAATTGTGGGCTGGTGGTAGTGACTGCAGAACAGGTATAAGCCACCGAGGGTGCCGTATTGGGTACCGTCATTTCAGCGTCAGCTTCCCAACCTTTCTGTGACTGCTGTTTCTGGCTTTGAATGAAGGCATTCATGGTCATTATCATGTTCGTTAAAGTCGATGTAGAAGGCTCGTCAGTCGGCGGCTTTACGTCTATTAGGGACTTTTGACCGCTCTCCGACTCCTCACTCCTGTCATCAGATCTCATACTGCCAGCTTCACCGGTGGACGACGGAGGCAGCCAGTTCTTCAGACTATTTTGTAGCATTGCAGGAAAGATACTGTCGACGCCGATAAAAGGAAACAGTTTTTCGGCATTATCCAGATTGAGTGGAGGCAATAGGAACGGTGTCGGTGGCAGTGGCGGTGGCAGGTGGACACCTTTCATGGAAGTCTCTAGAGCAGTCTTTGGTGCTTGGTGTTGTTGTTGGGCTATACGCGATAGTGCTGGAGGGGGGAATAATTTTGCCAAAAAGATGACACTGGCCAATATGGCTGAGGTAATGAGACAAACTGTCGAATTCGGTTCCACAAGTGCACCTGGCTGGGGCTTGCATTTTACTCTCGGCGACCCCATCAGACGAGTCCAGCTGGTTTTGTGCCACCATGCTGCTTGGAATGGTTGAACCTCTCAGACTGCCTGAGCCATTCACATCATGAGAGGAGCGTGTCGTGGAGTTTCCTTCAAAGGACGTCTGTGGCGGTCCTGATGCTGATTGCTGCGGTCTCATATCCATCGCTGGAAGACGGGAAAAAAAGGGAAATAGCGCAGGAGCTGGGGCTGGCGGTGGGGGTGGAAGAATAGGCAGTCGAAAAAGGTCCATGTTCACTCCCAATGGCGGTGGGAAGGGCAGCTGGAGAACCATTGCTGAGGCCATATTGAAGAGACGTTCGGTGGGACTCAACCCATCCACTGCGCTTGTATTGACTTTGGGGCTCATTGGTGCCGACCCTGTCGGTGGCGTCACTGGTGATGGCTGTGATGGCTTACCAGGTGCCTTGTCCCAAGACGAAGTCCCAAACACTGCTGGGTGAGGCAGAAAGAAGGGTCTTGTCTTTTGCTTTTCCATCTCCGCCATACCCTGGAAAGCCCAAAAAGTTGGCAGGGTTCGCAGAGTTGTAGAGAAGAAGAGGGTTCGGCAACGAAACTGACGGTATGGTTGGAAGAGGTAACAAGGGGGACGTTGGAGGGGGGAAACCAGGGAGCTGGAATCGCAAACTGGACGACTGGCCATGCTGTGTGGAGGATCGGGCTGGCGCATACAGGTGTGAGCCGGTCATCAGACCGCTTGAGGCGGACGTTCGCAGCGCTTCGGTGGAAATGCCGTTTATGGATGAAGAACAGGAGGTAGTGACAGGGGGTCTCTTCTTGCAGGTTCGCTGGTGGTGATAGAAGACAGGAGGCCAGCGGTACTTCTTAGCACAGTAGCGACAAGTGTACTTGGGTGGATAATGGATGTGCATGTGCTGATCAAGCAGAGCCTTGGATTTGAATGATTTTACGCAATGGCAGCACTTAAAAGGACGAGAGAGATCAGTCACTACCAGGTTAGTCGTGTTTCCGTCAGATGTAGGGCCACCTACCGCGGTGGCTGTCGTTTTGGCGGTTCCTGTCATTCTTTCCTCGCTCTCTCCACCTTTACCCTTTGCTTTCTGCTCTCGTCGGGGACTCTTTTCGAACGATTTTGGTAACGCTGTCCACACAGATCTCGAATCTGCCGCATCAACTTTGCGTAACAGTTCAGTTGTGGGCAAAAGAAAGTTTTCTGGAAAGTGTAAACCCGCGGGACTTTCGAAGGCTTCTCTCATGCTGGCTGTTTTTCCCATCAAATTCTGTAGGCCACACATGTTGCCATCGTTGCTGGTAAGGCGTGCACCCGTTGGAGACTTGTGTCTTGACGGCGATTCATGCATCTGCCTCTCAATATTAAATCGGGCCTTCCCGTTGTCTGGAGTGTACTCGAGTTTAGTGGAGTTCAGCTCGAAGTTAACGGGAGATTGAGAGCCATTCTGACACGTTTTTCCGTTACCAATTTTAGCTTCGTGAGTTCGCTCTTTGATGCCTTCCTTTCCAGATTTTGTTGTGGCAGCCATAGAACAGAGAAGGTAATGACTAAGGAAAGCAGGAAGCCATTCAAAACCGCTCCCGCAAATGCACGAAAAGGTCCCATAAACACCATGCACTGCCTCAAAATGACGCAATAATTGTATGTGATTCGTTGTGCTCACCTTGCATTCCGGGCAGATAAGAGTGGGACTGCTTTCGACAAATGTGGTCTTGTCGTGTGTTTCACTAACTCTCGTCGTCAAGTCCATGGCGAATGACCTGGAGCCGTCTTCTGATCTCGGAGGCTCCGCTTCTGGATTACAGTGACTATCGTTTTTCTGTAGCCTATGCTCCTGGTTGTGTTCGGCTGAGCAGATGGCATCGGAATGGGAAATATTGATGACAGATGCGAGCATTGTACTGCACTCTCGCGTATGTGCCAGAAACTGTTCGATTTCCTCAAAGGCACGCTCACATCGACATTTAAGCGGCAGAAGCCACCTTTTATATTCATTACAAGAAGAGGTTTGTGGTACTGCGCATGAACGATCTCGTTCTCCTGACGCTAGAGAATTTCTCAACTTTTTGGTGGCCATTGAACTGGTTTCTGAAGCGAATGATAAGACGTTGGTCTCCTCCGGGACTGCATACTCGTCAATTTTCTCTACGAACTTACGTTTTATTCGTTCACTGGGCATAATATCCTCTAATGGAAGACTCGTTGCTGTTAAAGTCGATTCGGAAGACAAGTACTGTTCACACTTGGGGTTCATGGTTGGTGAGACATCCGGAAAGAGAATGGTTTGGAAGTTGAAAGGGTTTGGCTTTGTGGAGCACAAATGAGCGTCCTCCTCGGATTTCATTAGTAAACCGACCCCGTTGCCGATTTCAACTGAACTACAAATACGACTCGTTCCTGTGGTCAGCGTGGTGGATAACATGCGCAGACCTTAGGAGTAGTGTTCTGGAATTCTTAGTTTTTTTAGCCTGAAGCGTCCGCTCCGATCTGCTTTGTTGGTATATCGCACAGTACTGAAATCCGAGAAAGAAGGTACGTGCGCCAAGGTGTGCAAAAGGCTAATGGCAGTCCGAATTGCTGTCGATTGCTGGTGTATGTGTTTGCCTGTTCGAGCCTGCGTATGTGCGCAGTAAAGATAAGCGGCCCAAGGTCACGAAAATTCCCTCCGCTAATATCGTTGGCGCAGTGCGGAGGTATAAGCTCTCACTCGTCGCTCTCTCTCTCTCTCTCTCTCTATCTCTCTCTCTCTCTAGCTCTCAGATCTCTGTCGTACGCGCAAAAATAAGCTAAACGACAATGTGCACGCCTATCTGCGCACCGTAGTTTTGATTCGCAAGTATGTCACTCCGCGCGGACAGGTTACACACAAACAGCAAAAGGAGGCAGGAGGAGAGACCAAAGCGATACGTTTGTTACTCTATCGAAGTTCGCGACCCCCTCCCCCCTCACCCTTGCGTGCGCGCCGAGAGCAGGCCAGCGGGGTGGCGAGGGGGAGTAGGCTACCGACACATAATGTCTGCATCAGTACACTCGGGCGTTTACTGGTGGACGAACGAAGAGGCAATCGCTCACCCGGGCCCGGCCGCGCCTTGTCGCTCTCCCCAGCCCCTCCCTCTCTCACCCTAGGTTCTGTCTGGTTGGCTGATACAGTCCTTACTAAGGCATCAAAATAAGCCTTCCACCCCGCTTTCTTCGCTCTATCGCGCATACTTCGACAACCTCACAGTCACTGTGACTGAAAGCGCGTATTACCTAGCCATGGGCTAGTGCGCACACGCGTATGGCGTAGCAAGTATGCTTCTTGAAATGGATTGACCAATAGCGAAACGGCTTACCGTCTATTGGAGGCGATGAAATTCATGCAGCACATACACACGCGGTAACCAATACTCACCACTCGAAAGTCCGCGTGAACGCACCTTACTGCGCAAGCGATTGTTCGTAGTCTTTGTCGCCGTTGACGCGATTTTCGTTGTGACCTCAACGCCAACGAGCAAACCGGCAATATGAATCTAAATTTTGCTTACACAATTAGTCTTCACTTATAGGAACCGCGTCAGAAGTATTTTGTCAGATAGTATGCAAACTGTGGCAAAATGTCACCAGCCAGATATTGTGCAACTTCCATTCTAAAACTCAGCAAATTCGCTTTGTTGAACTGGCATTTTGATTGTTATTTGCGGCGCAACTGAGAGTTCACCTTGAGAGCGCCGAGCAAGGTAAAGCTAAGCAAAAATAACTTTCTGGTCCTACGATCTCAGCCAAAATTTAATTGGCTCCGCTCCGAGCCAATTGTAAAATCTGATCTGTCTATGGAAATCTATTTTCATGCAAAATCCCTTGAATATCTATAATTTATTTTAGAATTAGATAATCAGTCGGGTTTTACCTCATAGCTTGCCTTATACAGATCGTTTGAGAATTAAAACATGTTATATGCGTTTGCAGGTGACGTTCTGTAATTTAGCCGTATAGAATATGTACATCGGACTCCATTTCTCAGTGAAAAATTATTGAGACAGCTTCCAGGGAAAATTGAAGCTTTTTAGGAGAACAAACGATCAAGTAAACATGTCGGCGAAGGTATATGGACTAATGAAGTTTCCCAGTTTGCCCATCCCGCCACAGATTCGACAAGTCAAAGAATATTAAATTTAAGTCGCTTCTTTTTGAGGGAAAATAATTACTTTCCTACGTGGGTTTTGTTTTTACTTAGTAAAATAGAAAGGTGGGGTGAAACCATTGTCATGAAAAATCTGACTTGATTACGGTTTCATTGAAATTGACGCGAAATTTTTTGCTACAATGCACATGTGAGCAAACTGGTCACGGTGTTTTAAACTGCGGTGTAGCTTTTATGAGGGAAAAAATACAGAGGCATTTATTTATCCCCAGTTATTACTTATCCAAACACGTTGTCCATGTATCCACTTCAATGCAAAGTCAACATTTAAGGCAGCTCTATAGAACAGTTGTCCAAACTTTTGTGTTAAGACATTTGAGTCGAGTTAATGAGTTAGGCTGCTTATGCCGTGATTGCACATTTTCTATCCGAAGCTATTAAAAAGACAGTAATTTTTATCCGCATAATTCTTCTGGCTTGCTGGGTGATATAGCAGTGCAGTTTAGATGATAATGGTGTCTCCTATGGAAATATCGGATTACTTTTTTATAGATGGACCACTGATTTTAAGGTAGCGTGATTATATATTAGGCTATGGGTCAAGTTTACCACATTGTAGATATTTTTTATGGACCAAGAGCAGGTTGCCTAATTCAGGTCCTGTAGGGCTATCTGAAGATTGCTTCATAAAACGTCAAAATAGTTCCCACGGTCCTCACCAAATCTGGGTACTCATTGACCCTACTGCAATAACCTACTTTTTGCTAAAATCTCAAGTCGTCACAATTGAAACGTGCCGACCTGACACGAATACTGGTCGGTTATATGGGTCCAACAGCGCTGTGCTATGTACTCACCTGTAAGACAGTTAATGCTTGAGAGGACAGCTGAGTTCTGGATATAACGATAGGGCCTGATGACCTCAGACCGCAGACCGCTGTCTAGGTGTCTGATGGTCAGCCCAACCTTTGAAGTGGTGGGAGGGCGTGGTGGCGGTTTAGGCTGGAGGAGCATTGGAATCTAGATGACGGATGAAGAATTGGGTGACGGCGGGGGAGGGGGTAGTTAGTGCCGAGGGGCAAGGTGGTTGAGAGAAGAATGAGGAGGAACTGTCATAAAAGGGCACGTGGCGGCCCTTGCGGACAGTTAGGCATTTAATGCGGCTTGGAAGGCTCGAGCGCGCGCGCGCGCACACGCCTGTTATGCCCTCGAGATTACCCATTCTTACGATTTCCGCTTGGCCGCCCAGTCGGACGACCGAATGTTTGTGTCGTCATTGGGTCAGAGGCGGGAAACAATCGAAGACGTGGTAAGTCTGTTTTCAGGGTCTTGGGCCGGCAGCTGCGCAAACGCCTGTGTGCACACAATGCGGTCAGCGACGTGTGCTCGATGGGAAGGCATAGAGGGGGGAGGCCGGCCGATTAGAACCAGTCGCTCCAATACTACATGACAAGCCAATTACGGAACCCCATCCGGTCAAATAACGCAACTTACCCCCTCACACTGCATCCTAATGGCCTCATAGATGCTCCCAATCCTTAAAATCAGTATCTGTACTCTGTTGAGTAAGGCCTGGTCGGAAAATTGAGTTGGTGTGAGAGTAAGTTTGAGCTGCCTTCCACCTCCTTTCTAGTTCGGTAAAAACAGAGGGACAGTACGGCCCACGCACAGTGGCTG
The DNA here is from genome assembly GCA_017591395.1 of Schistocephalus solidus. NCBI lineage: Eukaryota > Metazoa > Platyhelminthes > Cestoda > Diphyllobothriidea > Diphyllobothriidae > Schistocephalus > Schistocephalus solidus. The sequence goes on along the minus strand of WEDG01010091.1, from coordinate 24,665 downwards.
AGGTGACAAGTCATCGGTCAGTTTAAATAAAATATTAATCCGTTAGAAAGTAGTGATTCCGACCATCTTAAGACCAGTCCCTCTTCTCGATCAGTCTGCGGGGGACATGATTGTGCTTTAATCTATATTGAAAGTGTCTTCCCTTTCTCTGAAATATGCCTAAGGTCAACTAAAGCAAAGGCATTGGCGAAGTTCAGTCATTTTAAGCATGCACCGCTGAACTTACAAGGTATAGCAGAAATATGTTTTGTTGTTGGAATAAGGCAATTAGGCTAGGATTACTTATATGCCCCCTAAACGGGACGCGGAAACAGGAACGCCCCAACCAAGTAATAAAAACGGCCCTGCGCTTCATTCCGGGAACAGTAAATGGTCCCGTGGCTTAACCCTAACACCAGCCTTAATATAAACCTAATTCTTAACCTCAATCTTAATCCCACACTAGCCCAAATCCCAACCATATAGTTAAAAACCCTAACCTTAACCCTTGACGTATGCATAACCCTAAGTGAACCCTCTAGCTAAAACTAGTCCTAATTTTAACTTTAACCTTAAACATAACCCTAATTTCTCAGGAATTTGACGCACACACCCGCATTTTAGACGGTCCTGGGTCTCATGTCCCGTTTAGAGGGAGGCATATAAGTTCTCCTTACAAACCATTGTCCCTATTCATAAAAGGCGTTGTATTACGTACAAAGCAGGAGCTTAAAGTAAAACGAACCATAAAATTGTGGAAATTTTTTCTCAACAACAAGTAATGCCCATTGTCCTCCATGCGCAGTGGTCTACGCACCAACGTTTCCTGGAAGATTTTGATAGCTCCTTCTAGTCTCTTACGGGTTTGACTTTACGAGGTAGCAAATCGTTTGAATTGTCAAACCTAGTGCAGGTTCCGATCCCGGTGTAGTTAAAAGGATTATTACTCGGAATTCTAGTGCATGAATTATGCAAGTAAATGTATGAGTCAGGTTTAAATGGTTAAACACTGTTATTCTGCATGCTGCATGATCATCTTCCGTTTCCTTCAGGTGACAGCTTTCCAGATTTCTCGTGTGTTAGTCCATATGACTCCAATGCATAGACTGGTCATAAATCTCCATAAGTCAGCTAGAAATGCGTTTGTGAACCACTTCACTGATCAGCGACTTTCTGGCCAAATAATCTAGGTTCATATTCTTTAATTAAAAACTAAGATCTATCTCTTGAGATTATGCCGTCGGCTTGAGTATTCCATCGAGAGCACTTTGGTCTAGTTAAATCCAAACTTTCTTTTCGGGAATACCACTGCGAATAGTAGTTCAGAAGGGGGTATTTGTCTGAACGCCTGTTTTCTTCTCTCCGCATTTGACGCATGACCGTTCCTAATATACCTGGAAAACCGTGCTCCCAAAGGAATAATCCAATGACCAAAACAAAATGGCAACTAAATAAAAATATACCTCACAAAAAGAAGTAGAATACTTTTGACCAGTAGTGCACATTATATAAAATTTTAATGGGTTGAGCTCATTTTATGCATACACATTTTTGCTCTGTACGCTGTAATAAAAAAACCCAGCTATGCAAATTGACACAAGATAAATTTTGAGGATTTTCATCCTGAGCAAAGGTATATTTATAGACTCAGAAATATTAGTGATATTTATAGCATAGTCAGGGTTAAAAAAACCTGAAGATCCATAAATATGCGTATTTTGATATTATTTAAAATGACTTGTGTTTATCCTGATTGGCTAGGTTAAGTCGTAATTCAAGGCAAAACTTCCTTCAGCTTAAAACAGTCAGTAGTATTCAGTGCTAGTTAGGAGACTAAAACCGAAAGTTGTTCAACCCCTGCCATGCTCCTTCGTCATACTTCTTTGTCTTTACCACATATGTACATTTCAAATGAAAGAAATCAAACTCCTTTCAATCGCATTCTTAAGTAGTTTATTCGCAGTCACTGCCTCCTGGTGGACAACTGCGCCCCGTCAATCATGCTCACCCTTTACCTTTTACATAGAATTATTTAATAAAATTAATCAACTGTTTTTTCGCATTGCTTATTTTCTTTGGCTGGCACTAGATTTGCACCGATATGGAGCGTAATCCTGGGAGGATTGAGAGATCGTCCACGTGAGTATTTTAACATGAACGACGGTAGGGATCGTTCAACGTCTCCACCCTCCCCCTACCCCGGAACATCTAGGAACTAGGGCATGGGGATTGGGATTAAGGTTAGGATTAAGGATAGGGTTAATAATAGGTTTAAGGTTACGATTCGTGTTAGGGTTAAGAGAAGGAAAAAGGTACTTTTACTGAAATTTAGCATTCATATTGCCCTGTTCTGCCGGGCACTTAAAGATCTCCCATCTGAAAGACATCAAACTCTGGAAAACTGGGAATTTGACGCTGCACAGTCAACACGTCGTCAGCAGACGGTTGATATAATAGACTGCATTCTTCCAACCTGTTCAAAAGCATGTTTACCCATTTGCCTGTTGGCCTCAGGTTTGAGTAGATAGTCTATTGGTGAGAAAAAAATGTATCTGTTGTTCCGAAACTTACTTACGGAAATTTCTATCTCTTACTCTTCTCTTTCTTGGAAGAAACTTTCACTAGAACAGACGCTTAAATTCTAACTGCCGAAAGGTGCTGGGGAAGAGACGCCTCATTGTCCTCGTCTGAGCCTATTAGTGGTTAAGTCAATAATGAATACATGCCAGCAATACAAACATTCGTCAGTTTTGGAAGTTTGCATGACTTTTCCCTCCTAAATGTACCAGTCTCAGAGAAGGCTGAGGAATGCGTGTCGAGAAAGTGAATGTAACGTCACTGCGTCGTTTACTTTTTTTCCCAGATGCCTTTTCCTTAGCTGTTTTGCAGATTCTCCCATTATTGTGTACACCTAGTATCAACTTAATTAAACACCTAAATTGGTTTATTTTAGATAAAAAAACTTCTCCAAAATGCCCCATGCCCGGAAGGGCCTCTTCCAATTGAGGATTACGTTTTTCTAAATAATTCTTCAACACTCCAACTTTTTTTCCCATACAGAGATCTTAAATTTCAGTTTATATCTCTGATTGCGCAAGGCGTCAGTATTTGAGACTCCGTCCAGAGTGCTTTATCAAAAGGCCGGTCGGTCAGCGAAAAAGCAGCTGCTCTCCTACTTGCGCACTCTTACATTACCCGTCACCAAATTTCCCCTTGCTCATGGTGTGGGAAACTGTGGTGATGGGAAACTTGGTTGCCGGGCATGTGAGTAGGTAGTTGTTTCACGCTACCCCTCGCAACAAGCATTGCTGGACACGCATCTGTCCAAAGACGACAAGCAGTGTCCAGTCGGGGCTGTGGGCTCATCGCCTCTTTGTTCCATTCCGACAAAATTCTCCCCTACACCTCAGTCGTTGGTAGCCTGGTAACTACTTGCTCCCACGTATGAGCAAGTCTGCGACCAGGCCAAAAAACGCTAGATTTAGGAGTGCAAAAGCTCTGTGATTCAAGTCTTCGGACAGGTAATAAGGGAGGTTAAGATGGCTTTTAGGGGTCACTGGACACGGCTTTGGGTCCCCGAAACCCATTTCTAGACTGCAGCATGTGGGTTGTGTTTGAACAAAGTGAAGCCAGTGTTAGCTCTAGACACACGAGATTCCATGTGTGGAATGAAGGATGGGTGGTTTGGAGGAATCAGCAGTTGTGCATTATTTTATATAAACTATTGAATCTCTGTAGAATTGTGATTAAAGGGCCTGGCGAAGGAAAATAATTGAGCTCGAAGAGCGATAGCTGTCACCCATTTATACACGATGTGGACATCCGACCACACAACGAATGCTTATGCGATCCCACTAACCAAGCAACGAATACTTACCCTGACGAACACAATGTATTGGGCTTGACGTGTAGTACGGCCTAATTAAGTGCTAAAAAACGAAATCATTTGAACGATGACGGTAAGCATGTAAATTTATTTTAATTGAGAACGTGCGTTACGACCCTTCCCCGTCATATAAACTGCTCTATCCCATTGGTCTAGTAGTACACGCTTACCTACCACTTGTGTTCGTTAGGGGGGCTACAAGCATTCGTTGCCGGTTAGTAGGGTCGCATTAGCATTCGTCACCTTCGAATGTTCGTTTGAGGTCAACACATAGGTTCACTGACGTCCACATATGAAGAAAAATAAGGGTTAGTTGGTAAAAAAACCTTGTATTCTTTCTTCCTGATAGTCAATAAATAAACAACACACTGTCAGGCAACAAGATGAACACTAATTTTGCGATTTCCATTGTCTGTTTCACAAAAATCGTCGAACTGAACTCCCTGAGGCACCCTTATTGATTACTTGTGTTTGTTCTTCACTCTTCGGTCCAAAGTCCCACTTTGAATTTCAGTTTCTCGAACGAAATAACCTAACCAAATTTCGATAGGGAGCTCGCGTATACTTAATTATCATAATCTACAATCACGTAATCCAACCGTGTATGGAACTCATCATAGATGAATACTGGGGGGCGTCTCGCTGTAGGTTCGTATACCCGCCACAAAACACTGCGGTTGTCTTACGATGGTCCATCCTTCGACAATGACACAGCAGTTCATGGGACGTGTGTGCTCCGTTTTAGGGCCACTATATATACGAGAAGTGCCCATCTCTCAAATGCTACATGCTTTTTTTCTGTTTATTCAAGCCCGAATACACGTTTGATCAAGATGGCTGTGCAAATGCACGCGGACGAATCATATGCACGTGCCTCTGGGTCGGGAGAAGAGACGCCGAACACAAAACACGCATGTGCACACGGATCTCTTCGTGCGTGTGTGTGTGCGCGGCCGACGGCGTCCGCGCGCGCATAAGCCTGTAACGAAATGTACCATGGCTGGTTAGCTTGAGGCAGTTGTCTTGCCTTCTCATTTTAAAATATGCACTCTGCAATGGACAGTTCTAATGCCTATTGCCATGGGTGGTCCAATCGTCCAGTGCAGTCCTCGTAACCGCAATCAGGCCCCAATTTCGGCCCACCTGGAGTGATGTGAGGATGGTCGGTTCTGCCGGCGACGGCGGTGGAGGGGGAGAGAGAGGTTGTAGTTAGTTCGGAGGGGATACAACCGAGAAACCGGTGAATGGGCAAGTTCAAAGGGCTGTTGTTTGAATCCCGCTCATGCGAACTAAAGGACCCTTGGCAGCCGCGGCCCTCTGGTCACACAAATACGGCCTTGGCTCAATCCACAGAATGACTTTTCCTTAATGGGGGGGGGGGTTATTGTGAAATCTCATTTTTTTTCTCGCAGTCAACTGGGAATATGGGTGCCGGTCTTGTCTGTTTGTTTGAAGTTGAGGAAATATCTGCCATCTTTCAAAAGCAGTTTCTCATTTGCAACTGCCAGCGATAAATTAGTCAAATCTCTGGTCGATAGTAACGTCAAAAATAATTATTCTTTGCCATTATTGGAATGGCAACACTCTGTATTAGAATGCACAGTAATTCAACAGTAACTATTTGATTTTCACTCTAGTTAAAAAAAGTTGTCAGACAATCATTCGACGTGGAATGAGAGCAGCAGTGACTAGCTTAGGGTTGGGCAGGGAACTCTCTACCAATCCCCCTACCTCCCATGAACTATCTTCCTATAAAGCGCATGTTTTATGAATCATTGCAAGCATGCAGCGCAAATATGCTTCTTCCCCTTATAGACCTCCATGACCACCCCTACCCTTTTATCGGTGTCCGTGTGCCGAAGTTCGGGGGGAGGGGGAGAGACTTGTATTCGTTTGAACTCTAATTTACTGTTCCAACGTCTGCACTTGTTCTATAGTTTAAGGGGGCCATTTGTGTGGCCCAAATGCAAGTTTCTGGTTTCTGGCTCGTTTGTTTACTCTCAGTTCGTATCTGTACCTTCGGAAATAGCAAGCGTCACGCGCAGAAATGTGGTTAACCACGTCCACAACATGGTTAAGTGCATAGAAGCTATTCGCGTAGTTTCTTTTGCCACACGATTGAAAGAGGATTCGAAATCCTCGCGGTTGAATCATGCGACAGCAGAACATTAACAGAAAACGTTTAGCTGGCATCTGCATTGGAGGTAAGTGAAGTCTCTTCTGTCTAATGAACTTCAGACGACCTCAATTTATTTCTCCTCCTTTCACTCGTCCCCGGAGGTGACCCTGGCATGCCTGAACCAACTGAATATGGCGCAGAGCACATTCTGAACAGTGGGCTTATTGATTGGACGGTAGTGGCTTCAAGAGAAAACGCGCTATATCCGACATCGAACCCAGTTCTCAATTTCATAAGCATGTCACGCAGACGGACTGAGTATAACATATGAGGAATAGCTTGAAACTTATGGACTGGCCAGGAAATGGGATCGCAATTTTGTTTATAAATGTCTGTACGTTGTAGGTTACGGTGTGCTTTTGCGCTGATCGTTTGATTTTAGGAAAAAGTTCGTGCGAAATAAGTTGCTAAACGTTTGAGGTTGCCAGCATGTTATAGGGGCCAGGGCCCGTTTGTGGTACAGCAACCATAGAAATACGGGGGATCTTTGTGCCAAATTCCAGGGAAAAATAGAGTTAGGTTTGTGGTTTGGGTTGAGGCAAAGTTTTGGTTATGTTTAAGGTTTACGTTAAGGCTAAGTTGCGGGTTAGTGTTAAGCATAAGGTTAGGGGGAAGATTAGAGCTACGGTTGAGATGTATTTTAGGGCTATTGTTGGGGTTAGGACATGGGAATATTTACTCTTCCTGGAATTAGGCGCAGGGCTGACTTTATTACTTGGGTCTGCTGTTCCTATCCCGTGCCCTGTCTAGGAGGCCACATAAGTCATCCTTACCGTAATACGAAACTGGCTCACCTAGATTGCGCATTCATCCCATCTCAACGCACACGATTCCTGAGTGATTGAGGTTTGGATTTTCATAGTACTGTCTAAAATAGCTGGCCCCCCACTTCCCAACTGAAATCCGTTTAAACGTGATACCTCGAGTGGGATGGGTGCGGACAGTCTGCCATAAGAATATCTCTTCATGTCGAATGTATCAGGTACCCAGGGTCAGTGCAAGGTCTGATATAAGAACGTATTAAAAGTTGCAAATCCAGTTGTCCTGCGATGAAGCTTTACAGGACATTTTACATCTTATATCTATGTGCGACACAAATAGTGTCCGCTATGTAGACGTATATTTATCATTTATCCTAAAATAACGCTTTGTTGTATGCAACAGAAGAAGTATATGCAACACCTACAAGCTGATATCCTCTCGTGGAATAAGTAGAGCTTTCTTTTGAGTTAAACTGTAAGCCAAAACAACGGTTATTTAATAGTAGTTGAAATAACCCGGTAATTGAGGAGGAGTTAATGAGCACTATCTGTGTTAGCAGGCTGCCTTTTATGCAGCAAAGGCACTTCCCACGGACCATAGCGTCAGGTAATAAGCATAATCTAACAGAGCCTACCAACTTAACAATTCATCTGAACTTCCGTACACGTTTGGCTCTGATGTCATACGTACGTCTATCCATCAGTGCCTGAGGCAATTGCATTCATACTATTGAGGAGGCAGCAGCGAGACTTGACGGATTACTCAAGAAACGTAGAGGCAATGCCTTAAAAATAGGAGAAAGTAAAATGATTATTTCTGGTATGCTTGCGATGTCAGCTCAGGATGGGAAACGCGGAAAAACTTGGGGTAGTTGGTTGTCGAGTTTAAATATCTGTCATAAATTACGAGTTCGTCTCCGGTCAGTTGTAAGCGGGACTATTTAAGGCTACAGAGGGGAATGCGTTTTGCTGGTCTATCTTAACTAGACAACCAAATAGGGAAATTATGTATTGAGTTGGACACTGGAGATAGAACTTGCGTGGAATATTTACTAGGGGAGGGTGATTGTGGACAAAGAAGACAAGGGTGACTGGAATGGCAATATCTGCGGTTTTTGTTATTTTTCGGTCGTCCCAGGAAGATCTCGACTCGGGGTCTACGATAGCTACCTAGGACCCTAGACCGAATTGCTGTAAAATATCTTCCTCCCGCCACAATAGACAAGAAAGTGTTATTTCTAGGCGATTTTTAATACTTCTAATTGCAGCCGACATGACATGGCGCGATTGTCTCCAACATCAAGATGGACTGTGTCACATTTCTTGATTAACGGCCTCAATTGGAGGTCTACTAGCTCGCTGATGATAGCAAACAAGTCTGAGGTGGTTATTCCATCTCTTTCATCCTTAGTGGTAATAGTTATTGTATATTGATTTATCATAGCAGTACAACCACCTGCGTGCTGCATATAGCGTGGGACAAAGGTAACAGTGTAATGTTCGTATTTTGTCAAGCCACTTAAATATATTTTGAATCTAACTCTACAGTTTACCTCGGTAGTCTACATAAATCGACAAACATAAGATGATCACTGACTCCCTCGATTCGGGACTTAAACACCTAAGGCTGGAATTCTTAAACTAGAATAGCTCCTGGATAGCTATGTTAAATAACACCATCTAGTTCTTCATTTAATAGGTATCACAGCCTCTTTCTCAGCGCTTTTTGTCTAGCTTTAAGAAATTTACCGAAATAAGGTCTTAAAATGCTGTTTGTTGTGGGGCATGGATGGGGGAGGATAGATCGTGTATGTACTGTTTACCTCTGTTAGCCACTTACACCCGATACCCATGCCAGATGACTAGTCAGCTCGAAAAGTGAACTGGTGCCTGAAAGAGACAGTGAAGTCGACTATGGGGAATGCCTACTCACAGCACTTAATGCGTATTCCGCACTACAAACAACCTACTGCGATTAAATCTATAACGATGCTTTAAGGGCCATGGCTCCGACGACTGTATATTGACAACATAACTCAGGTCTCACAGGTGGCCATGTGTATGTTTATGCGTAGAGTTGCCGTTTAGCCGGTTGAGAAACAAGCTTACTAGCTCCCTCATATAGTGGCTAATGTTGCACTGCATCTCAGTTGGGATTCGAGTTACCCCTTCCTGTTTCGGTGAAAACCTTGTCCATTTTGTGAGGCAGTGGTGTTTGTGGCATGCGTAGACGGACTACGTCGATTTATCAACCACTGCTGCCGATCCCGCCTTCGGTTTCGCGACTCTGTCTTGACAACGGGCTTCAGTGGTTGATGAAGAGAAGAATACGGTAGATGCTGAGCAAGACACATCTCATTGCAAATGAATTCACGCACAAGTCGTTTACGACGGTCGAACTGTCATGTCCTATTAATCACAGCCAGCCGCGTGGGGAACTTTTGTTTATTTGTTTGACAGTACCTCTTAGGCAAACACTTTGTGGTAGGTTTTTCCCTTTTCTTTTACCGTTTTCAACGAGGGATCTAAACTGGCAATTCCTCAGCCTGTGTCTGATTACAATTGGTCGTGATATAAGAGCCCAAGGATAAAGTAGTAAAAAGTTAACCACTACGTAAGTTATCTGGAGTGCATTTGGAGGAAATTTTTTATCCGACAGGAGATCTGGGAAGACATTAGCATAATTTAATACACTCGAGCAGTCAAGGAAAGTTTGGAGAGGCCTATCCAGCAAACAGTCGAATTAGACGTATTGAACATGGCGAGCCTATTCACCAAGTAGATTTAACATCGCCCAAGTAACATGGGAAATTACTGTCTGCGGAGGATAATCATCTGCTTGATATGATGACAAGGTTAACATATGCAGAGAAGACTGCGCGCACAGAAGGGGGGGGGGATAACTGAACTAATAAACCTCGTAGCTGTTGCAATTAGTCTGATGAAATTTATCCCCCGCCTTTACCTACTCCGTCCCACCTCCCTCGCTGATTAGCGGCCACTTGTATCAATACCGTTCGCTCTCCCACCGGTCCCCCACACCCACTACCTCACAAGCAGGATTGTGTGGCCATTTTCGCATTCGTCCTGGCGGTTAAGATGCCCCCGCGGAGCCCGAACCATCTATGTGGCCCCATCTCGCTGCGGGGCGTCTTGGTAAACAGGCCCAGGTAGACACCTGATCAGTGAAATGGCTAGGCGGACCTCACGTCAGCGTTGGTGGCTTATGTGCTGCTCGCTGTCCACATGGCACAGACGTTTCAATCGCCCTCCACCCTGCCTTCCTTGTATAGGCTGCCAGAACGCCTTCCGTCCCCTGTTCCTTCATCCTACGCTAGCCATTCACTAGTTAAGCACACCCCCAGTCGAACTGATCTCTCCGGCTGTCTGTGTGAGGTGCAGACAAAACTAACTGATGGAGGAAGGGGGGGGGGTGGGAGAAGGGGAGGGTGCTGGGCGCAGTTGGGACTGATGGACGGGGTAACTGTCATGCATTAGAACGGCTTAGTTGAATCACGATAGAAGGCAGACGGCCGAATTTAATTTACAACCTTTAAAATCTCCCACATGGGGTATCAATCGCCCCAGGTCACCTTTGACAGTTTATTAGTTATGCAACCTGTCGGCCACGGGCGGGGAAGTGGGAACGGGAACGAATCTTCTTACCTTACCAAATGCTCCCGTTCTCTGAAGATCCTAATGATCCCGTCACCAACACGTGTGTTTCAAATGGTAAAGACATTCAGTGAGGTTATCTACGTTTGTGTCCACAGCTGCATCTCCCGAAAACTGTCGATGATCTGATCCGTCATTTCTGCGGTTTATCACAAACGCTGCTTGTTATATCTTAACCAAATATAATTCCTTCATTCAGCACACGATTTCGGTAGTGCCAGGTTATGCACTACGATGCAGGTGAGTTTCTAAGATATAGGTCTCTTCAATATTATTATCGACTCAAGGTTTGATTACGATTTGCATACTTACATTAAACTTCTACATGAAAACTGCAGGACATTTACCTGACTGCTGCCAATCCAATTTATGAGGCCCCTGCACAGATAAGCGGACATTTTTCACAGGGCACAGATCCAAGTCTGGCATAGTTAAATTTGCAGTAAAAACCACCTGGATGCAAGATGGCTTGTTTAAATCATGATCCAATTAAAGTTATATTTATATTGGTATACTGATACGCATCCAATAGTACATTTCCAACTGCTTGCTTAAACGCAGCCCCGAGAAACCACCATCACCAGAAAATCTTCTTCATAGACCCGAGGTATTTTCGGCTCCATTGCTTAGGTGATGGAAAAGAATTTGGGCCAGAAAGTAGTTTGCGCGTATTAACCTGAGAAAACTGGACCACTTTGTTGTAATTCAGCTATCCAGATTGAATGGCTTTCCCATTTGACAGCCCATCAGCCTTTCTATATTCCCCCTCATGCTCTATTGTGTCTAGCTAGGGACAATTTCGAATCCTGTATCCCCAGCACATGTCCTATTGGACACAATAAAGTTCACTTTTGCATTTTCATCGGTGGAGTCCATCTGGTAACCCAGACGGTTATTCGACTATGTGCAAAGTAAGGTGACGCGAAAGCAAAAACCTTGGAGTTTAATGCAGTTTTTATTTAAATGATTAAATTGGTCTTCGTTGTGGTTGCATATATCATAGTGAATTTTGAGGGAAAGATATGACACGACAGCTGCAAAGGAGTAGGTGTAAGCTGGGGCCATTTCCTTCTCCATAAAACTTGCATGTCCAAGAGGTGCTACAATAGACCTATTCTAATCAATCGACCACGGTCAGTTCAATAGCTGAGACATGGATGTTGCCCCTGCATAAATTAAAATTATGTGAGTTGTCCAGACAGCCCTAGCACGAAGTAGTATGTCGTGACATCCAGCCATTAGAGCCTTCCGCTTAGAATCAAAAATAAGTCCTCACATAAGGTGAAAACGCATAAACTTAACTGCCTGTCTCGGTCGGATGCATTAGGATCCATAATAGCTACACGATTCCGGTAATGCTTACGACGGCGGTGGCGTCGCTGGTAGTGGTGGTGTCGCTTTCTCGGGAATGCAGGCTCGGATGCAGGTTGCTTTATTCTCATCCACCCCGCCGAGGGAGTGGGTAGGCGCTCTCTCCTCCCTCCGCGAGTAAAGAGGTCACGTGTTTACCACGTCCGACCACCCAACCATCTCGCTCCAATTGTGTGGTCGCACCGTTGGAACAGCAAACGGGCCTCCGAGGTGAAGAGGACGGCCAGTGGGGCCGGGGGAGACGGAACAGAGCCACTGACAAATTCGATCGCCTCCCGGGACAGGCAGACAAGTGAACTTAATGATGCAAAAGATACGATAGACGATAGGCTTGATGTGCGGGCCGGATGTGGTTATAATTCCATCAAGTAGACCGCAAACGCATGCACACACGGCTGCTTCAACCAGCTGAGAAGTGGAATTTTCACAGGCGGGGTCGAGAGGCCTTCGCCTTCGTCTGGGGGAAAACTCACAACCAGAGCGAAAGGGGGAGTCGTCTCGTGACAGGTGATCAAAATAGGTAGGTATACAAGGCTTTGCAGGGGTGGTCCGCTGTATAGACCCTACCTGTGGTTCTCCTGTCGGTGCACAATAAGGTGCCGTGAACTTCAGATAGGCCCTGTGCGAAATCACAACCACAAAAACCTCTACTATCTATGCTCTTTCTAGCTTTTTTCGTACAGCCAAGCGAAATGTCTTAAACTACGGGCTGTATAACTAGAGTTGGCACTGCCGACAGACGGGGAAGTTGCCTAATCTCTAGTAATACTGCAATGATAATAGTATTTCATTTGACCCAATCGCAAAAGCTTGATGAGCTTGGTGGTATTCGAACCCACAACAGCAAGGGCAAGGCTTTAGTACAGCAAGCGCTCATGGCTCCCATTTGCGTCTCGTAGCTCAGGTCGAACCTTGGTCTTGTTGCTGTGGGTTCGAATCTCAGCGAGGCCACTGACTTTTTCACAATTGGGTTTAATAAATTAATCAAATATGTCAAAACGCATATTAGTATCATTAATAGCACAATGAACCCTGCGGACAATACCGTGAATGCAATGGTGGCAACAATCGTTTAAGCTACCATAAAATCAATTAAATTACTAGCCAAATAGTCAGATTAATTTTCTAGTGATGTTGTGCAACAACTTAAATAAACAGTTTAACATTTGCCGATCTAATCGAGTCTCATAAATTCATCATATGCTTCTGTTCCATAGTATACTCTCTACAGAAAATTTACTTTTAGGATTATTGCAAGGACAATGTACGCATTTTGAAATAGGCGAACCTGAAGGCAGTGTCTCTGGACGGAAGCCACTATACCATATTAAACTGAAACTTTCCAATGGCTAAAATAAGTTCTCTTTCAGAAAAGACGTTAGGACAGGCATACATTTGAAGTTGTTTCTATGAATAAAGAAGATTTAAAAATGGAATGATTGCATAGTTTGGTGTGCTTAAGGTAAAAGCATTTCCAGTTGATCGTTTATCCGGTTGTGATGCAAACACAATACAAAATTATACAGTAAGAAGTTCTTCCAGGTGACCTTTAAATACTATATGTCTGTCAAACAACCCATAATCATGTAACTTACGGAGTGCGATATATCCTCGAACTGTCTTTACTACTTTAAACTGGAAGCTAAAGCTCTGAGGCGGTCTGCTTCAAACAGTACATAACGTTTGAAGGTGATAAATACTTTAGCCAGTCGGAACTATGAATTGAACAAGCTTCGCGGCTCAAATGCACATCTTAAGCTACTCTACTTCGTACAATGTGCTTATCGTCAGAAGTTATCTCTGAATCGCATTAAGCATGCTGGAAATCTGGTTTTGCTTTCTCACCCTTAGTGTAGTTCTCGCTTAAAAAACTCTGAGTTCGATTAAGTCAGGAGGATTAGGTGCTGCCGACAAATACAAGGAAAACCGGAATGATCGTTTCTGAATTATTAGCCGTCATTATAACGTAAGAATGTATTCATTGCAGAACGCCCACCGATCACTGACAGAATATACTCGTCAAGTTATGCTTTGAGACTCAATCGTGATCCACCTGGGGTTGATATGACTGACTGATGACGGTTCATGAGCTATGAATGACCATTCCCGTCTTTTTTGTCTTTGCCGGCAATGTTCACCTGCTTAAGAATGTTATTGCATAAATTGCAAAAGACTAAACTCGCACACACACACAAACACACATAACACACGAGACGAGGCACAGAAACGAACTGCCGACGCCCGCATTCTGTATGCAAAATGCTCGATATTGAAATCCCAACACACTAACCTCACAAGTCACACAACGCGAATATCGATTATTCGGACAACGGGTGGGCATGTTTAGGTAGCTGGGAGAGGTGGAGAACCTGACATGAATTCAGTATTGGGCGTTTTCATTTCGCTTTTAGGGGCCTTTTTTGGGTGTGTGCGTCCCACACCACCGTACTCTGCTGTCATAAAATGTACTGGTCATGAACCCACAACTTCTTTGATCTTCCAGGCTCTACCCGACTCATTTATGACCTTAAAAAGGTACATAAGAGAGTGTGGTAATTAATTAGACCACTTTAATCCAGTGGCAGTAAGGTGCTTTACTTTCGGCTTTCGAATAATACTGGAAAGTGTCCAGTCATTATGCTTTCTGGTTTTTGTCCTTAAATCTCTCAGTAATCCATCAACAAAACAAAAGAACTATCGGTCCGGCGGTTGCAAATAGTCAGTAAAGTCAGGAAAAGGCGGGTGATATAATCAGGTTAATTATTTTACAGTCAGCCTGACAATTGTCATGCTATGTTCAACAACGGCCAGTGCTAAGTATTATTTTAGAAACCACAAAACTGACCCGGAGGTGTTGGAAAATTCGGTAATGACTCTCTGCAGGGTCGCCTAAACTGGAAAGAGGCATAGGAACCGTCCATAGTACCCATGGCTTTGCGCTAAATTGCAAGAAAATAACGTTTTCGATTAAGGTAAGGGTTGAGATGAAGTAGATGGTTACGTTTAATTTTGAAGTGAAGGTCAACGTTGGGGTTAGGGCTATAATTAGACTAGGGGTTTAGACTATTATCGTGTTAAATGTAGGGTTTAGCTTAAGGGTAGAATAAGGATAAATATTAAGAGGACAGTTAAGTTTGATGTTAGGGTTAAGACATGAGTATACTTACTCTTGCTGAAATTTACCGTAGAGCCACCTATTCTAATCGGGCGGAGTGGTTCCTATTTCCGTGTCCTGTTTAGGCAGCCATACAAGGCATAATTACTAAATTTTCCAACCAAATCAAATTAATGGGGCGCGTTTGCGATGAACATGTTGACCAGATTACCGTAGAAGTGCCCTGCCTTGTGTGAACAATTGCTTTTGGTGGAACTACACCCAAGGGGAGCCTTTCCCACTAGGAAACATCACAAGTTTTAAACAGAAACCAGCATCACACAGAAGCGATTTCGAACTAGGCAGAGCTTTTAGAAGTAGTTTCAAGACTCTTTTTTCCCGTGCTTAAGAACTTTTTGGTTCCGCTTACGTACTTCTAAGCAGGATTCCATTATTAATAATTATCCAAAGTGTGGCCTGACTAATATTAAAAAATAGGATACCAACTCACTCGGCATCCAATTTCCGTATGTGCTGGAGATCAAATACGATGGTGTGACACAAAGATATTACGATATGTCGCTGGTTCTCACCATATATGTTTACGGTACCAATTCAAGATGTGGTAAAACAAACTCCGCCAAATAAGTGAATTACTGTGTTATATGGCAAAAACTTCAAAACTACGCAATGGATAAATTTAAAATCCAAATTCGTTCCTTGGTTATTGAAAACAATACGATTGTTCATATCTTCTTTCATCGTAATTTAACTGACGTAAGATCGGATTTTCCGATTCCAGATGGCATTTATTTAAAACTTTGCTAGATTATATTAACGCCATTTTCTAACCCAATGCAAATGCGTAATGTGTTTTGATCTGCTATTTTAAATAGCTTAGGAATTTACTTGGACACCCTAAAACGTCCGATATTGACGAAATCTGCATTTTTATTTCAATAAAACATATTTTATATGCATCCTCTTTAGCAAAGGGCATTCTGAGTCTAAATTATATTAAAAACAAGAATAATAACACTAAATCTATGACGGTCTACCCATTCAGATTTCGAGTACGACATTTCCTGAGTCAAGTCATCTACTGTACTAAAGGGAACCTCTTTTATATTCTTTCAGAAGACACCCTCCGACGCAAAGACCTTTTCCCCTGTCACAGGTTTTTACAGTATATAGCTTGACATCAAACCAAGTTATTATGCGTCTAGACAAGTAGCCACATTAGTGAAGGGCGTTATAGACTCGGGTTGATTAAAGTCATTCCTGCTGATTCATACTGTTGCCAAGTCATTCCCCGAATACCTTATCGGTTAACGATGTTCCAGTTTGATGGAAAGCTCACAAGTGCAGAGTATGTCATGCGAAGGGATTTGCGAAATTCAGCGACAACAATTTTCATCCCGAATTCTTTGCTGGTTCTGCTTTCTTGAGGTCAACTAAATGGACCCTCAGTTACATTTGGAAAAAGCGCGACTATGGGCGAGTGCCTCCGAAGTCATCCACTCCTGCCCAGGGTAGAAAACAGTCATCAGCGTGTTCTTAAAACACACCCACCGTAAAAAACGAGCGGCATTTGACTAATTTTCTTGATGACGGGGTGGAAAATGAGCGTTTCGTGTATTGGAAATTACCACTTTCACGTGACTCTTAATGTCTTCAATCACAGTCAACCTGGCGTGAATTCATGACTCGTTCGTTCAATGAGCAACTGATAACGAGTTTAAAGCCTGGGTATTCCTGACATGCCTGTTAGGTAGGACTGACTGACGCTGAAACATGAGCCCAAAACAACCAGTCTGCTCGTATCTGTTGATGTCCGTAGGGATAATTTATGCGGTCCCAACCGCAGAACAGGGGGACTAAGTGCGCCCTATGATACAGTTACGGTTAAAGGTGGGGTTAGTGTTAACGTTAGGATTTATGGTAAAGTTAGGGTTAGGGCTTATGTACACACAGTGACCGATCTCAGGAAATGTTAGCCAAAATTATGAAGTTTTTTTTCGGTCAGGAAGGATTACTTAAGTGGGGTTGTACCAGTTATTATCGTGCAGCATAATGCCAAGATTATTATTATTATTATTATTATCATTATTATTATTATTATTATTATTATTATTATTATTATTATTATTATTATTATTATTATTATCGTGACCGATCTCAGGAAATGTTAGCCAAAATTATGAAGTTTTTCGGTCAGGAAGGGATTACTTAAAGGTGGGTTGTACCAGTTATTATCGTGCAGCATAATGCCAAGATTATTATTATTATTATTATTATTATTATTATTATTATTATTATCGTGACCGATCTCAGGAAATGTTAGCCAAAATTATGAAGTTTTTTTTCGGTCAGGAAGGATTACTTAAGTGGGGTTGTACCAGTTATTATCGTGCAGCATAATGCCAAGATTTTTCGAATACATCAGGATGTCGAATTTTAACCACACGTCTTCCGGCCACCTGCAAAAACCCAACTCGGTAAAAAATGACCACTTACGGAGTATGCATTTTTATATCAATTCTAGATGCCCTTATAAATTCAAATTTGGTTTATGGAAAACTTGAATTCAGATTCAAAGTATATACTCAAAGGAAAGATATATTAAGATTTTACATTTTCTTCCGATTCCCGAATATTTTTAACTCCAATGTGACATTACATTTGCGTTTAGGATTTTCGGTCTAAAAGCTGTATGCTTTACGTGTGATAAAAATAATAACTTCCTGCATGTCATTAAAAAGACAGAATATAGTATAAGAAGCTTTTCTACAAGCAAACGATAGCCATTTGGAGCATAAAAGTTGCACAGAACGTGATTTGCTATCAAATGCGTAAACGTAAGTATATTTTTGAGCCTATTTTCTGTAAAATATATTTGAGCACATGTGAGTATCGAACCTCAATAGAAAAAAATGCATACTACATAAATATTCATTTTTTTACCGACTGCGGTTTTTGCAGGTGACGGAAAATACGGGAATTCAGGAACCAACATCATGACCTGTCTTAAATATTATGGGATTATGTGGCATGCTGATCGATTTTACAACCCCATTTAAGCAATCTTTCCTAACCGAAAACGCACATCAAGAATGAAGTTAATGTTTCCTGAGATCAGTGCAGGTTAAGATTAGAGTTATGATCAACGTTAGGTTTGCAGTTAAGGTTTGGGTTAGGGTTAGTGCTGGGGTTAGTTTGCG
The DNA here is from genome assembly GCA_017591395.1 of Schistocephalus solidus. Classification (NCBI taxonomy): domain Eukaryota; kingdom Metazoa; phylum Platyhelminthes; class Cestoda; order Diphyllobothriidea; family Diphyllobothriidae; genus Schistocephalus; species Schistocephalus solidus. The sequence continues at coordinate 6,499 of WEDG01010091.1, read as the reverse complement.
AGAATTTATCGCGATGGGTGCATCCGTAGTTCCCTTTTCTACGGGGGAGGGAAGGGGCGCATAAACCATTCCCAGCAATTAAGTAAGCTAGGTTAAGACGTCTATCTTTGAAGGGTGGGGATAAAGCACACAGTTTTTCCAATCTCCCTCTTCTTCTGACAATGTCGGACTACAAACCTGTCCAGATTTCGTGGTCCTTTCGTAATCTCTGATGAAGACCTTCTGTAAAAGTGCTAAAGCTCAGGGCAATACAACTGCTGTTCCGGTAAACGCACGACCCTCTTTATGTCAAGAATCTGGAACTCCCATATGTGCTTCTAATCGTTACAAAGTGTTGAAGTCAAAATCTTTCTTAAAAAAGGACCATTTGAGCAAGATTTTTGCTTTTACCATGCAATAAGTTTTGGATTTGCCAACTGTTACTTGGTTTTTAACGACATTTCAGTGTCAAATGCTTTTGTTTTTAGAGCGACCACTTTGCATATATTTTCTTAAGAATGCTGAGATTGCTGCGGAAGAAATAACCAACAGTACGCTGAAGTAGCACCTAATAAACTGAGCGTACCATATGATTTCCTTTTCAATTAGAGTATCAACCTAGAACTATACTTAGTGATCTTGCAATAGGAAGCATTCAGTAATAGAGAAGAAGAATAGTAAAGCAGAATAATAAGAATGAGGTAGTAAACTTGATCCTTCTGCTTTTGTTACCCGATGTCTGATGAGTTCACATGGCCCGAACGAGGTAATAAGATATTCAGCACAACTTTCTCGAATTCCGATTGAAGATAAAAAACGAGTTCCAGGGACCAGTTTATGAGAAGATGCCATCGCTGGAACAAGAATTATATTGGCCTGACGTTTCGGATTGTCACTCGAGGTAGTCGCAGAGACTGCTGTATCATAGGAAGGCAACCCTCGCGTTCAGTTTTAACTAACGTAACGCTAATTAGCAAAAAGTTGAGTGACAGTGGTTGTGTTGTCTCATGATGTATCAGATTTGAGGAAGAAATAATTTGCTCCCAAATTAGTTCAAGACAGAGTATTTTTGCGCGTGCTCTCTAAAAACTATATTTGAATTTATAAAGGAAAAATAATACTACTTAAGTAGTCGTACAGTGCAGTACTGCAGTTTTTTGGAGGCGGGCGGAATGCTTCTCCTTCAAAAACCGTCATCCTGACGCAACAGAAACATTTTGGGATTAGGCCGCACGTTAATCCACATTACAACCCTTCTTATCGAAAAGATCTTTCAGAATTTGGGTTAGCTTTCAAGAGTAAACACATCTATTGTAATCCTTGATGGAGAGTCGCCAGTTTGTTAATTGAGTGGACCCTCCCTTGGACAAGTTCAAAACTAATTTATTAATTCGGCTACCACTTCCACAAAGGCAATAGTCAGACACCGGCGAGTTTTTTGGCAGAACGCGTCCAAAAATTGGTGTAGAGGTCAGGGGGACCAGGTTCAGATATATTTTGTCCATTTTCGAAAATGGCCCCATTGGCGACCCGGGGGAGTGCTGAATCACATCCACACATGGTCCGGTGTGGTGAGAGATATAGGCATGAACGCACAGGCCGACGAACCCACAAATTTAACTCCTACATAGCAGAAAGCAATTATGTCCGGCCGTCCCACCCCCCGAACTCTGGTCGTATAAACGTGCCGACGTACGCACAGTCCGTTTAGCCACTCGATACGTGTGGGGCGGGCCGGTGGTTCTGTTTTAATGAAATAAACCAATGTAACGTAATCGCGCACTGGCACGCATTAGCAATTCACCACGGCAAGTTGCAGATAACACAAATTGGACTATTACACAGAATGCCTTCACGCCGTGGGTGAGCCTGAAATGACGTCCATTATTGCTAACCATATTCATGCTGCCGAGTTCGCCGAGGAGCACCGCAGGGATTATATTAAGCACCGGATTCAAGGATCTCGGCGATAGTGTCTTAAGGAAAACTTTCCTCCAGGGGTTTTCTGAGGCCAGGCGTCGTTTCAATGGAGCGCCGCAAGTTATCTACTGCCGCAAAAACCCACCAAGGGAGTTAGATGGAACCGAGGTGCTCTCCGGTGATAACATTGCCTATATTACTTTTGCGCTTTCGCCATGTCAAATCGATGAAAAACACCGGGCCAATACTATAGACCTAACTATCTTCATGCTGCCGACTAGGCCGCGGGATACCGCAGCGCCGACCGGGTAGGCATTAAGTTTTGGCACTAAAAGGAACCTGTATTGTCACAGAAAGGGGTACGGAAACTCCGGGATGGAGCATAAGAATCCGCTTCCATAATTACTTATAATGTGAGTACGTATGCATGTGTGCCAGTTCTGCTTGGAGTGCACCACGAGGGGATCGCAATAAAAGGCGGCGGATATAGAGGAATTCAAAATATACAACAGCAAAGCTTATGCTTTCCATCCAGGAGGATTTCCGATATGAAGACAGTGCGACCGCCGACTCCGACGAGGTCCACCATGTGCTCCACAGGAGGGTGGTATAGAGATGTTGACTTGCGCGTGGATTAGTTTTAAGTGCTAGTAGATTTACGCTGTAGCTACCACACTCTCTCTTCCCTCATCCGTCTGTGCCCGGTGTGATGACCAAGTCAGAATGACCGGAGGTGGGAGAGGGCAAAAGTGGTTGACGTGGCGTGAGCCTGTACCTACACGTACCACCACGCCGGCTTAGATCTCACTGAGTGAGATTGTTATAAAGGTCACCCTATGAGGAGCCTGACTCTCAATCCACCAGTCGGAAACTTCTATCAAACACACACTGGGCTGACTGCCAGAAGCCAGTTATCCTGCCAGTTGGAAACCTTAGAAGTCACGAATTTCAGCTCAAACTCGGATCACACATACAGCAGTGGAGCCACATGAAAATGGAGCCGAGGACCAAACTTCCCATCTACCCGGAAGGTGCCGATTGCGTGCTTTCAGTGTGTGTTATTGGGTGTGGTCATATGTGGTAAAGGTGCTGGTGGGGAGAGATGTTATGAGGTGGTATGGCCAGTGGTGTTCTACTGCAGCTTTTTATGGATGCGAATATGTTCTAATAGGTCCATACGGTGAGCGAATTTGCGTGGGCGGTGCGGGAAGCTAAGACGGGTGACGTGGGTGTATGTTGGTGCTCCTGGCACTGGATCGTCAAGCCCTGTGCGATGGATTCTCAAGTGACCGACCAGGTCGATTTATGCGTGTATGTGTGGTAACAATGATTTCAAGATAGGTTGAAGGTAATAGATTAGGTTGAGGTGTTGAGGCTATAAGTGGTGGCCGCGCTGGTGGATTGGAAGCTGTTAGTGCTGGAGGAGGGAGAGACATGGGATATTTGAGGTGTTTGCCGTGTCAATATTGCGGTGTATTCCGCGTTCGTGGATGCGCATGTGACCGAATAGGCCCATGCGGTGAGTGAATAACCGCAGGCATTGCAGACATTGGAGGTGGATGCAGCCGAGTGTGTGTTGGCGTTCCTGGTACTGTTTCGCCGGTTACAGTGTGATGGGCTCGCAACTTGCAGATCAGGCCGCTACGTGAGATGCGTGTGCGATCACAATTAGAGCAGGTTGGGGTCGAGTTCCCTTTGTTAGTGGTGGGGGCGTGATGGTGAGGTTAGTGGCTGACGGGGCATCAGAAGTGCTCTCACCGGTTACATGATTGGGAGCTGTTTTTAAAAGTCATATTGGGTCGCTTACTTCCACGGTTTCTGGGATAATGACCTCGCCACCTACCATCAGTAAATATAACCATAGTGATTCTGAGGCGTTCCAGGCTATTTCACTTGATTCGAACATTTATGTAAGGGTCGTATACATAATTCACCTCTGTTGTGAATGTGCAATAACCGCGGTTTCAATTCGAAGTCATCGTTTGGCTTTGGTATCACTCAATTAATAAATGAAACAGTGGTCTTGAATGTTGATTTTTAAGTACGATACTAGTGGTTTGAAATTGGGACAGGCAGGCTCTACTGAACTGTTTGACACCCTTTAGGTTTGATGCAATTTTAAGTGCACATACGTGAGGCGATAAGCATCCAGGTGCATTAGAACCTTTTTTTATTTGGCTGAAAATTTTACAGTCCCCATTTAGACTGATCTTAATATAAGAATTCCTACAGACGAGGCCCCAACGATAACCCACTTCCGCTTACACTTCCACCTATAACGACTTTTGTCACCATCGAGCGAGCAGGTATTAAGCGGACAAGTTCACGGGAGATTATTGCCAATACTGAAGTGTTAACCTAATAAAAACTGTCGAGGTCTCTCAATCGCAAAGAGCAAGTTCATTCCAATCCACTAGTTTCTCCGAATTCATTCAAGAGAAAAATGCTTTTCTGTGTAACCAAACGTTACATTCATCGACTCTCATGAAATCCCGTGCCCTTGGAGTAACCGATGACAATCCTTGACTCACGAAATTATCCTTCTGTACTCCTCTGTGTTTATACTCGACTGCGCCCTTTCAGCATTAGCAAATTATTCACCGAAGTTTTCAAGATGGCTACTTTACCACTAAACAGCAATTTGATTCGCATTGCACTGTCTCTTCAAGAAGACTCATAAAGGCCTGTTCGCAGGTCACACCGTGAGGCATAACTTGCAGATGTTTAAGGTCATAAATGGATCGCAGTCCTAAATTTTTTACTCGGCAGTGGGTTCCTTTTCAAACTAAAGGTTTCTATTTTTCCAGAAAACGTTTATTTTCGCCTGCAGTTTCATTATCACTTTAACCGAATGAACCAAACCTTCCGAAGAGGTCTGTCTTAAACAGTTACCCTTGATAAGAAAACTCTCCCTTTCCTGACAACTGAAACCTCACTCCCAGCCTGTCTTACATCCCATAAAGAACACACATTTAGGCCTATGGAACCTTCCAGAACGTAAAGGGCCACGCGTGAGTTGTGCGGGATTAACATGGTGGCCAAGTCAGGGAACGGCAGGCATTATTAGGGATGTGCATTCATAAAAATGCCCCATATTTGGGGGTATGGTAACAGGTCAAGGCGCAGGCTCACGCCGCGCCAGGCACCTGTGCCCGATCAGGCCCGCGGTCTTCTGGAACCTGTTTTCACATCGGGTCCAGGTGCGTGAAGGAGGAGAGAGCGTGGTAGATGTTGCGGAAATCCACTAATTCAGGCTTAACTCGCCGTTCCTGCGCCCACAGTGCTGTGGAACCCAGGGTGGACGGTCAGCCGGTCTTAATTCCGTTTTTAGAAAAGAATTTGAAGCTTTTACGTCATCTCCTTATGAATGTACTAGGTCGTTGCATACATGTTTCTTAAGGATAATTTTTGCCTTTGAGACCTTCACCTGTCTGTTCTCAGACCATCTCTAAAGTACTCCCACCAGCTGACATGCCTAAATCCAAAAGACTATGAATTATTCATATGAATATTCAGTGAGTGAACAGTCTTAATGGGTAGGGGGTCTCTAACTCCTCATCACTGCCTTTAAGATGAAATCCTGTGGCTTCAGTGTTCATTTGTCTACAAAGGCAGCTTCGATTGAATAATACCTATCATTCTCTTGTTCACAGCACAAGGTTCCTTTCATTTTTTTCCGTCGAAAGCTGTTTTTCACTGCAAAATTGTTCCCCAGCTCCAAATGTAGATGTTTTGTATCACTTACCGCAGACTTTTAATGACTACGCTCGCAAAATCACTCTGTTAATTTCGAGCAAATGTACGATAAAATTTAAGCACACATAGCCGAAAGCCAACTTCTGCACTCCAGTTCTAGCAGGCATTGTCTATGTTGTTATAATCAATATTGGGGTGTAGGGGTACTAAAAAGGGTGAGTAACACACAGATAACATTTGATCGCACCATTTGACTCGTACAGGTGGTGAATGTTCTTATGACCACCTCTGACTGGTAACAAACTCTCACCTATGGCTGCTCGAAGTTGGGTTCTTCCCAGTGACCACACCCCGCGCAACCATCATGACCTGCGGGATAAACAAGGTAAGGGTCTCCGGTGTTGTGTGTGCCTCCACACCCAGTAGGTCTGATTCCCAAATTTCCCACCTCCCCCATTTCAAAATGTTATACGGTGAGGGCAACAGCAACCCCGTAGGCGGCGCAGGCTAACTCGGGTCGCTCTCCAAATAAAACACAACCGTAACCCATAGTGAAGTTCGGCAGCCGTCTGGGATGTCCTAGCAGCCCTATATAGGGACAGCCCTGCTTGCATTCTCGTGGAGGAAGGGGCTAGAAAAGGTGCCCTACAAAATGCTGCATAACACGTCTTATGCAACCGGTCGCGGCTCGCAGATCGCAAAATACGCGGGCGTAAAACTCAAACAAAAAACAACAACCCCTATCCCCATCCCCCACATCATATCCTACAAGCTGCTCGGGTGAGTCCACTCACACTAGTAGCCTGGAATGTTCGTTCCATTTTAGACAAACAGAGGAGCAACCAGTTGGAACGGAGGACGGAGCTAATCTTTCGGGAACTGGCGCACTACAAGATGGACATTG